>JANJGN010000030.1:22771411-22861411 GCA_026770705.1 Isurus oxyrinchus
CAGTCAGTACATTTTGTGTGTCAACTTTCCCCACTGTTGGTGCAGTTTGTGTTTCGCTTTACGCCATAGTGCAGTTTGTCTGTACCATTACACCACAGTCATACAGTTTGTGCCTCACTTTACCCAATGTCAGTGCAGTTTGTTTGTCACTTTACCCCACAATTAGTACTGATGTGTGTCACTTTATCCCACAGTCAGTGCAGTGCAGTTTGTCAGTTTTCCCCACAGTCGGTGCAGTTTGTGTGTCGCTTTACCCCACAGTTGTTGCAGCTTGTGTATCACTCTACCCCACAGTTGGTGCAGTTTGTGTGTTGCTTTAGCCACCAGTCAGTACATTTTGTGTGTCAACTTTCCCCACTGTTGGTGCAGTTTGTGTGTCGCTTTACGCAAAAGTCAGTGCAATTTGTCTTTAAATTTACACCGCAGTCATACAGATTGTGCCTCACTTTACCCAATGTCAGTGCAGTTTGTGTGTCACTTTACCCCACAGTTGGTGCAGTTTGTGTGTGACTTCACCCCACAATCGTTTCAGTCTGTGTGTCACTTTACCCCACGGTCGGTTTGGTCTGTGTGTCACTTTACCCCACGGTCAGGTGCAGTTTGTATGTCACTTTGCCCCAGAGTCGGTGTAGTTTGTGTGTCACTTTAACCCACATTCGGTGCAGTTTCTGTGTCACTTTTCCCCACAGTCGGTTCGGTCTGTGTGTCACTTTATCCCACGGTCAGTGCAGTTTGTACGACACTTTGCCCCACAGTCGGTGTAGTTTCTGTGTCACTTTACCCCACATTCGGTGCAGTTTCTGTGTCACTTTAACCCACAGTTGGTCCTGTTTTTGTGTCACTGTTCCCCACAATCGGTGAAGATTTTGTTTCACTTTACCAGGCAGACAAAGCATTTTTTGTGTTACTTTACCCCGCATTTAGTACAGTTAGTGTGTGACTTTACCCAACGTTCGGTGGTGTTTGTGCGTCACTTTAGCGCATAATCACGACAGTTAATACTTTACTTTACCCCAGAGTTGGTGCAGTTTCTGTGTCACTTTCCCCCACAGTCTGTGCAGTTTGTGTCTAACTTTACACCATAGCCTGTACAGTTTGTGCGTCACTTTACCTCAATTTCAGTGCACTTAGTGTGTCAATTTTCCCCACAGTCAGTGCAGTTTGTGTGTCTCTTTACCCCACAGTCAGTGCAGTTTGTGTGTGTCTTTTCCCCAGAGTCAGTGCAGTTTGGGTGTCACTTTACCCCATGGTCAGCACAGTATATACTTTACTTTATACCACAGTCAGTGCAGTTTGTGTGTCACTTTTCCCCACCAGTCGGTGCAGTTTGTGTGTCAATTTTCCCCACAGTCGGTGCAGTTTGTGTGTCACTTTACCACACAGTTGTTGCAGCTTGTGTATCACTCTACCCCACAGTTGGTGCAGTTTTGTGTGTTGCTTTAGCCCACAGTTGGTGCAGTTTGTGTGTCACTTTTCCCCACAGTCAGTACATTTTGTATGTCAATTTTCCCCACAGTCAGTGCAGTTTGTGTGTCACTTTTCCCCACAGTCAGTGCAGTTTCTGTGTCACTTTCCCCCACAGTCAGTGCAGTTTGTGTCTAACTTTACACCATAGCCTGTACAGTTTGTGCGTCACTTTACCTCAATTTCAGTGCACTTAGTGTGTCAATTTTCCCCACAGTTTGTGTGTGTCTTTTCCCCAGAGTCGGTGCAGTTTGTGTATCACTTTACCCCATGGTCAGCACAGTTTATACTTTACTTTATACCACAGTCAGTGCAGTTTGTGTGTCACTTTACCCCACAGTCGGTGCAGTTTGTGTATCACTTTACCCCACAGTCAGTGCAGTTTGGGTGTCACTTTACCCCTCAGTCACTCCAGAATGTGTGTCACTTTTCCCACAGACTGTGCAGTTTTTTTTGTGAGTTTTCCACACAGTTAACTGGAGTTTGTGTATCACTTTACACCACAATCAGTACAGTTTGTACTTCACTTTACCCCACAGTCATTTCATTTTGTATGTCACTTTTCCCCACAGTCAGTGGAGTTTGTGTGTCACTTTACCCCACATTCAGTGCAGTTTGTGTCTCACTTTACCCCATAGTAAGTACACGTGGTGTCAATCTTCCGCACAGTCGGTGCAGCTTGTGTATCATTTACCCCACAGTCGGTGCAGTTTGTGTGTCCCTTTAGCCCACAGTCAGTACAGTTTGTGTGTCAACTTTCCCCACAGTTGGTGCAGTTTGTGTATCACTTTACGCCATAGTCAGTGCAGTATGTATGTAACTTTACACCACAGTCAGTACAGTTTGTGCATCACTTTACCCCAATGTCAGTGCAATAAGTGTGTCACTTTACCCCACAGTCGGTGCAGTTTGTGTGTCGCATTACCCCACAGTCGGTGCCGTTTGTGTGTCACTTTTCCCACAGTCTGTGCAGTATTTTGTGTGACCTTTCCCCACAGTCCATGGAGTTTGTGTGTCACTTTTCCCCACAGTTGGTGCAGTTTGTGTGTCACGTCACCCCACAATCGGTTCAGTCTGTGTGTCACTTTACCCCACGGTCAGTGCAGTTTGTATGTCACTTTGCCCCACAGTCAGTGTAGTTTCTGTGTCACTTTAACCCACAGTCGGTGTAGTTTCTGTGTCACTTTAACCCACATTCGGTGCAGTTTCTGTGTCACTTTAACCCACATTCGGTGCAGTTTCTGTGTCACTTTTCCCCACAGTTGGTCCTGTTTTTGTATCACTGTTCCCCACAATCGGTGAAGATTTTGTTTCACTTTACCAGGCAGTCAAAGCATTTTTTGTGTTACTTTACCCCGCATTTAGTACAGTTAGTGTGTGACTTTACCCAACATTCGGTGGTGTTTGTGTGTCACTTTAGCGCATAATCACGACAGTTTATACTTTACTTTACCCCAGAGTTGGTTGCAGTTTGTGTGTCACTTTCCCCCCACAGTTTGTACAGTTTGTGCGTCACTTTACCTCAATTTCAGTGCACTTAGTGTATCAATTTTCCCCACAGTCAGTGCAGTTTGTGTGTCTCTTTACCCCACAGTCAGTGCAGTTTGTGTGTGTCTTTTCCCCAGAGTCGGTGCAGTTTGTGTGTCACTTTACCCCATGGTCAGCACTGTTTATACTTTACTTTATACCACAGTCAGTGCAGTTTGTGTGTCACTTTTCCCCACAGTCGGTGCAGTTTGTGTGTCACTTTTCCCCACAGTCGGTGCAGTTTGTGTGTCACTTTTCCCCACAGTCAGTGCAGTTTGTGTGTCACTTTACCACACAGTGAGTGCAGTTTGTGTATGTCTTTTCCCCAGAGTCGGTGCAGTTTGTGTGTCACTTTACCCCACAGTCGGTGCAGTTTGTGTGTCAGTTTTCCCCACAGTCGGTGCAGTTTGTGTGTCGCTTTACCACACAGTTGTTGCAGCTTGTGTATCACTCTACCCCACAGTTGGTGCAGTTTGTGTGTTGCTTTAGCCCACAGTTAGTACATTTTGTGTGTCAACTTTCCCCACTGTTGGTGCAGTTTGTGTTTCGCTTTACGCCATAGTGCAGTTTGTCTGTACCATTACACCACAGTCATACAGTTTGTGCCTCACTTTACCCAATGTCAGTGCAGTTTGTTTGTCACTTTACCCCACAATTAGTACTGATGTGTGTCACTTTATCCCACAGTCAGTGCAGTGCAGTTTGTCAGTTTTCCCCACAGTCGGTGCAGTTTGTGTGTCGCTTTACCCCACAGTTGTTTGCAGCTTGTGTATCACTCTACCCCACAGTTAGTGCAGTTTGTGTGTTGCTTTAGCCCACAGTCAGTACATTTTGTGTGTCAACTTTCCCCACTGTTGGTGCAGTTTGTGTGTCGCTTTACGCAAAAGTCAGTGCAATTTGTCTTTAAATTTACGCCGCAGTCATACAGTTTGTGCCTCACTTTTCCCAATGTCAGTTCAGTTTGTGTGTCACTTTACCCCACAGTTGGTGCAGTTTGTGTGTGACTTCACCCCACAATCGGTTCAGTCTGTGTGTCACTTTACCCCACAGTCGGTTTGGTCTGTGTGTCACTTTACCCCACGGTCAGTGCAGTTTGTATGTCACTTTGCCCCACAGTCGGTGTAGTTTGTGTGTCACTTTAACCCACATTCGGTGCAGTTTCTGTGTCACATTTCCCCACAGTCGGTTCAGTCTGTGTGTCACTTTATCCCACGGTCAGTGCAGTTTGTACGACACTTTTCCCCACAGTCGGTGTAGTTTCTGTGTCACTTTAACACACATTCGGTGCAGTTTCTGTGTCACTTTTCCCCACAGTTGGTCCTGTTTTTGTGTCACTGTTCCCCACAATCGGTGAAGATTTTGTTTCACTTTACCAGGCAGTCAAAGCATTTTTTGTGTTACTTTACCCCGCATTTAGTACAGTTAGTGTGTGACTTTACCCAACATTCGGTGGTGTTTGTGCGTCACTTTAGGGCATAGTCACGACAGTTAATACTTTACTTTACCCCAGAGTCGGTGCAGTTTGTGTGTCACTTTACCCCACAGTTGGTGCAGTTCATGTGTCACTTTACCCCACAGTTGGTGCAGTTTGTGTGTCACTTTTCCCCACATTCAGTACAGTTTGTATGTCACTTTTCCCCACAGTCAGTGCAGTTTCTGTGTCACTTTTCCCACAGTCAGTGCAGTTTGTGTGTCACTTTTCCCCACAGTCAGTACAGTTTGTGTGTCACTTTTCCCCACAGTCAGTGCAGTTTCTGTGTCACTTTCCCCCACAGTCAGTGCAGTTTTTTGTCTAACTTTACACCATAGCCTGTACAGTTTGTGCGTCACTTTACCTCAATTTCAGTGCACTTAGTGTGTCAATTTTCCCCACAGTCAGTGCAGTTTGTGTGTCAGTTTACCCCACAGTCAGTGCAGTTTGTGTGTGTCTTTTCCCCAGAGTCAGTGCAGTTTGGGTGTCACTTTACCCCATGGTCAGCACAGTTTATACTTTACTTTATACCACAGTCAGTGCAGTTTGTGTGTCACTTATCCCCACAGTCGGTGCAGTTTGTGTGTCAATTTTCCCCACAGTCAGTGCAGTTTGTGTGTCACTTTACCACACAGTTGTTGCAGCTTGTGTATCACTCTACCCCACAGTTGGTGCAGTTTGTGTGTTGCTTTAGCCCACAGTTAGTACATTTTGTGTGTCAACTTTCCCCACTTTTGGTGCAGTTTGTGTTTCGCTTTACGCCATATTGCAGTTTGTCTGTACCATTACACCACAGTCATACAGTTTGTGCCTCACTTTACCCAACGTCAGTGCAGTTTGTTTGTCACTTTACCCCACAATTAGTACTGATGTGTGTCACTTTATCCCACAGTCAGTGCAGTTTGTTTGTCAGTTTTCCCCACAGTCGGTGCAGTTTGTGTGTCGCTTTACCCCACAGTTGTTGCAGCTTGTGTATCACTCTACCCCACAGTTGGTGCAGTTTGTGTGTTGCTTTAGCCCACAGTCAGTACATTTTGTGTGTCAACTTTCCCCACTGTTGGTGCAGTTTGTGTGTCGCTTTACGCAAAAGTCAGTGCAATTTGTCTTTAAATTTACGCCGCAGTCATACAGATTGTGCCTCACTTTACCCAATGTCAGTGCAGTTTGTGTGTCACTTTACCCCACAGTTGGTGCAGTTTGTGTGTGACTTCACCCCACAATCGTTTCAGTCCTGTGTGTCACTTTACCCCACGGTCGGTTTGGTCTGTGTGTCACTTTACCCCACGGTCAGTGCAGTTTGTATGTCACTTTGCCCCACAGTCGGTGTAGTTTGTGTGGTCACTTTAACCCACATTCGGTGCAGTTTCTGTGTCACTTTTCCCCACAGTCGGTTCAGTCTGTGTGTCACTTTATTCCCACGGTCAGTGAAGTTTGTACGACACTTTGCCCCACAGTCGGTGTAGTTTCTGTGTCACTTTTCCCCACAGTTGGTCCTGTTTTTGTATCACTGTTCCCCACAATCGGTGAAGATTTTGTTTCACTTTACCAGGCAGACAAAGCATTTTTTGTGTTACTTTACCCCGCATTTTAGTACAGTTAGTGTGTGACTTTACCCAACATTCGGTGGTGTTTGTGCGTCACTTTAGCGCATAGTCACGACAGTTAATACTTTACTTTACCCCAGAGTCGGTGCAGTTTGTGTGTCACTTTACCCCACAGTCAGTGCAGTTTGTGTGTCACTTTTCCCCACAGTCAGTACAGTTTGTGCGTCACTTTACCTCAATTTCAGTGCACTTAGTGTGTCAATTTTCCCCACAGTCAGTGCAGTTTGTGTGTCACTTTACCCCACAGTCAGTGCAGTTTGTGTGTGTCTTTTCCCAGATTCGGTGCAGTTTGTGTGTCCACTTTACCCCATGGTCAGCACAGTATATACTTTACTTTATACCACAGTCAGTGCAATTTGTGTGTCACTTTTCCCCACAGTCGGTGCAGTGTTGTGTGTCAATTTTCCCCACAGTCGGTGCAGTTTGTGTGTCACTTTACCACACAGTTGTTGCAGCTTGTGTATCACTCTACCCCACAGGTTGGTGCAGTTTGTGTGTTGCTTTAGCCCACAGTTGGTGCAGTTTGTGTGTCACTTTTCCCCACAGTCAGTACATTTTGTATGTCACTTTTCCCCACAGTCAGTGCAGTTTGTGTGTCACTTTTCCCCACAGTCAGTGCAGTTTCTGTGTCACTTTCCCCCACAGTCAGTGCAGTTTGTGTCTAACTTTACACCATAGCCTGTACAGTTTGTGCGTCACTTTACCTCAATTTCAGTGCACTTAGTGTGTCAATTTTCCCCACAGTTTGTGTGTGTCTTTTCCCCAGAGTCGGTGCAGTTTGTGTATCACTTTACCCCATGGTCAGCACAGTTTATACTTTATACCACAGTCAGTGCAGTTTTGTGTGTCACTTTACCCCACAGTCGGTGCAGTTTGTGTATCACTTTACCCCACAGTCAGTGCAGTTTGGGTGTCACTTTACCCCTCAGTCACTCCAGAATGTGTGTCACTTTTCCCACAGACTGTGCAGTTTTTTTTGTGAGTTTTCCACACAGTTAACTGGAGTTTGTGTATCACTTTACACCACAATCAGTACAGTTTGTACTTCACTTTACCCCACAGTCATTTCATTTTGTATGTCACTTTTCCCCACAGTCAGTGGAGTTTGTGTGTCACTTTACCCCACATTCAGTGCAGTTTGTGTCTCACTTTACCCCATAGTAAGTACACGTGGTGTCAATCTTCCGCACAGTCGGTGCAGCTTGTGTATCATTTACCCCACAGTCGGTGCAGTTTGTGTGTCCCTTTAGCCCACAGTCAGTACAGTTTGTGTGTCAACTTTCCCACAGTTGGTGCAGTTTGTGTATCACTTTACGCCATAGTCAGTGCAGTATGTATGTAACTTTACACCGCAGTCAGTACAGTTTGTGCATCACTTTACCCCAATGTCAGTGCAATAAGTGTGTCACTTTCCCCCACAGTCAGTGCAGTTTGTGTGTCGCATTACCTCACAGTCGGTGCCGTTTGTGTGTCACTTTTCCCACAGTCTGTGCAGTATTTTGTGTGACCTTTCCCCACAGTCCATGGAGTTTGTGTGTCACTTTACCCCATAGTCTCCACAGTCTATACTTTACTTTAACTTACAGTCAGTGCAGTTTGATGTCACTTTTCTTCACAGTCAGTGGATTTTGTTCGTCCCTTTACCCCACAGTCAGTGCAGTTTGTGTGTCACTTTACCCCAGTCGGTGCAGTTTGTGTGTCGCTTTACCCCACAGTTGTTGCAGCTTGTGTATCACTCTACCCCTCAGTTGGTGCAGTTTGTGTGTTGCCTTAGCCCACAATTAGTACTGATGTGTGTCACTTTATCCCACAGTCAGTACATTTTGTGTGTCAATTTTCCCCTCAGTCGGTGCAGTTTGTGTGTTGCTTTATGCAAAAGTCAGTGCAGTTTGTCTTTAAATTTACACCGCAGTCATACAGTTTGTGCCTCACTTTACCCAATGTCAGTGCAGTTTGTATGTCACTTTACCCCACAGTTGGTGCAGTTTCTGTGTCACTTTAACCCACATTCGGTGCAGTTTCTGTGTCAATTTTCCCCACAGTTGGTCCTGTTTTTGTATCACTGTTCCCCACAATCGGTGAAGATTTTGTTTCACTTTACCAGGCAGTCAAAGCATTTTTTGTGTTACTTTACCCCGCATTCAGTACAGTTAGTGTCTTAATTTACCCAACAGTCGCTGGTGTTTGTGCGTCACTTTAGCACAGAGTCACGACAGTTTATACTTTACTTTACCCCACAGTCAGTGCAGTTTGGTGTGTCGCTTTACCCCACAGTTGGTGCAGTTTGTGTGTCGCTTTACCACACAGTCGTTGCAGCTTGTGTATCACTCTACCCCACAGTTTGTGTGTTGCTTTAGCCCTCAGTTAGTACATTTTGTGTGTCAACTTTCCCCACTGTTGGTGCAGTTTGTGTTTCGCTTTACGCCATAGTGCAGTTTGTCTGTACCTTTACACCGCAGTCATACAGTTTGTGCCTCACTTTACCCAATGTCAGTGCAGTTTGTGTGTCACTTTACCCCACAGTCGGTGCAGTTTGGGTGTCACTTCACCCCGCAGTCACTCCAGAATGTGTGTCACTTTTCCCAAAGACTGTGCAGTTTTTTTTGTGAGTTTTCCACACAGTTAACTGGAGTTTGTGTATCACTTTACCCCATAGTCTCCACAGTCTATACCTTACTGTACCCCACAGTCAGCGCAGTTTGTGTGTAACTTTACCTCACTGTCAGTTCAGTTTTTGTGTCACTTTACACCACAGTCAGTACAGTTTGTAGTTCACGTTACCCCACTGTCAGTGCATTTTGTGTGTCGTTTTAGCCCATAGTCAGTACAGTTTGTATGTCGATTTACCCCACATTCAGTGCAGTTTGTGTCTAACTTTACACCATAGTCACTATAGTTTGTCCGTCACTTTACCTCAATGTCAGTGCACTAATTGCGTCACTTTACCCCACAGTCGGTGCAGTTTGTCTGTCACTTTATCCCATGGTCAGTGCAGTTTGCGTGTCACTTTTCCCAAGTTAGTGCAGTTTGTGTGGGTCTTTTCCCCAGAGTCAGTGGAATTTGTGTGTTACTTTACCCACGGTCACCACAGTTTATACTTTACTCTACCCCACAGTCTGTGCAGTTTGTGTCTCACTTTTCCCACAGTCAGTGGAGTTTGTGTGTCACTTTTCCCCACAGTCAGTGCAGTTTGTGTGTCACTTTTCCCCACAGTTAGTAAGGTTTGTGTGTCAGTTTACCCCATAGTCAGTCCACTTTGTGTGTCACTTTACCCCACAGTCAGTGCAGTTTGTGTGTCACTTTACCCCACAGTCAGTGCAGTTTGTGTGTCACTTTACCCAACAGTCAGTGCAGTTTTTGTGTCACTTTACCACATAGTCATTGCAAATTGTGTGTAAATTTTCTCCACAGTCAGTGCAGTTTGTCTGTCACTTTTCCCCACAGTCATGACAGTTTATACTTTACCCAACATTCACTGCAATTTGTGTGTCACTTCAACCCACAGTCAGTTCAGTTTGTGTGTCACTTTACCCCACAGTCAGTACAGTTTGTGTGTCACTTTACCTCAATTTCAGTGCAGTTTGTGTGTCACTTTACCCCACAGTCATTGCAGTTTCTGTGTCGCTTTTCCCCACAGTCAATGCTGTTTGTTTGTCGCTTTACACAACAGACGGTCCAGTTTGTGTGTTGCTTTACCTGACAGTCAGAGTAGTTTTTTTTTAACTTTGCCCTTCAGTCACTGTAGCTTGTGTGTCACTTTACCCCCACAGTCGTTGCAGTTTTGGTGTCACTTTACCCCACAGTCATTGCAGTTTGTGTCTAACGTTACACCATAGTCAGTACAGTTTGTGCGTCACTTTACCTCAATGTCAGTGCGCTTAGTGTGTCATTTTTCCCACAGTCAGTGCAGTTTGTGTGTCACTTTACCCCACAGTCAGTGCAGTTTGTGTGCCACTTTTCACAGTCAGTGCAGTTTGTGTGTCAGTTTACCCCATAGTCAGTCCACTTTGTGTGTCACTTTACCCCATAGTCAGTGCAGTTTGTGTGTCACTTTACCCCACAGTCAGTGCAGTTTGTGTGTCACTTTACCCAACAGTCAGTGCAGTTTATGTGTCACTTTACCACATAGTCATTGCAAATTGTGTGTAAATTTTCTCCACAGTCAGTGCAGTTTGTGTGTCACTTTTCCCCACAGTCACGACAGTTTATACTTTACTTTACCCAACAGTCACTGCAATTTGTGTGTCACTTCAACCCACAGTCAGTTCAGTCTGTGTGTCACTTTACCCCACAGTCAGTACAGTTTTTGTGTCACTTTACACCATAGTCAGTACAGTGTGTGCATCAATTTACCTCAATTTCAGTGCAGTTAGTGTGACACTTTACCCCACATGTCAGTGCAGTTTGTGTGTCACGTTTCCCACCGTCATTGCTGTTTGTGTGTGTCTTTTCCCCAGAGTCACTGGAGTTTGTGTGTAAGTTTTCCCCACAGCTCGTACGGTTTGTGTGTCAGTTTACCCCATAATCAGTGCAGTTTGTGTGTCACTTTACCCCACAGTCAGTGCAGTTTTTGTGTCACTTTACACCACAGTCTGTACAGTTTGTACTTTACTTTACCCCACAGTCACTGCAATTTGTCTGTCACTTCACCCCACAGTCGGTTCAGTCTGTGTGTCACTTTACCCCACGGTCAGTGCAGTTTATGTATGTCACTTTGCCCCACAATCGGTGCAGATTTTGAGTCACTTTACCACACAGTCAAAGCATTTTTGGCGTTACTTTAGCCAGCATTCAGTACAGTTAGTGTGTCACTTTACCCAACAGTCGGTGGTGTTTGTGCGTCACTTTACCCCATAGTCACGGCAGTTTATACTTTCCTTTACCCCACAATCAGTGCAGTTTGTGTGTAACTTTACCCCACAATTAGTGCAGTTTGTGTGTCGCTTTACCCCACAGTCTGTACAGTTTGTATTTCACTTTACCCGACACTCATACCACTTTGTGTGTCACTTTTCCCACAGTCAGAGTAGTTTGTGTGTCGTTTTACCCCACAGTCAGTGCATTTTGTGTGTCGCTTTACCCAACAAACGGTGCAGTTTGTATGTCGCTTTACCTGACAATTGGAGTAGTTTTTGTGTAACTTTGCCCCTAAGTCACTGCAGTTTGTGTGTCACTTTACCTCACAGTTGATACAGATTGTGTGTCGCATGACCCTACAGTCTGTGCAGTTTGAGTCTAACGTTACACCATAGTCAGTACAGTTTTTGCGTCACTTTACCTCAATTTCAGCGCAGTTAGTGTGACACTTCACCCCACAGTCAGTGCCGTTTGTGTGTCACGTTTCCCACCGTCATTGCTGTTTGTGTGTGTCTTTTCCCCAGAGTCACTGGAGTTTGTGTGTCACTTTACCCCAAGGTCACCATAGTTTATACTTTTCTTTACCCCACAGTCAGTGCAGTTTTTGTGTCACTTTACACCACAGTCTGTACAGTTTGTACTTTGCTTTACCCCACAGTCAATGCAATTTGTCTGTCACTTCACCCCACAGTCGGTTCAGTCTGTGTGTCACTTTACCCCACAGTCAGTGCAGTTTATGTATGTCACTTTGCCCCACAGTCAGTGCTGGTTCTGTGTCACTTTGCCCCACATTCAGTGCCGTTGCTGTGTCACTTTTCCCTACAGTCGGTCCTGTTTTTGTATCACTTTTCTCCACAATCGGTACAGATTTTGAGTCACTTTACCTCACAGTCAAAGCATTTTTGGTGTTACTTTACCCCGCATTCAGTACAGTTAGTGTGTCACTTTACCCAACAATCGATGGAGTTTGTGCATCACTTTACCCCATAATCACGGCAGTTTATACTTTACTTTACCCCATAGTCAGTGCAGTTTGTGTGTCACTTTACCCAACAGACGGTCCAGTTTGTGTGTTGCTTTACCTGACAGTCAGAGTAGTTTTTGTGTAACTTTGCCCCTCAGTCACTGCAGCTTGTGTGTCACTTTACCCCCACAGTCGTTGCAGTTTTTGTGTCACTTTACCCCACAGTCATTGCAGTTTGTGTCTAACGTTACACCATAGTCAGTACAGTTTGTGTGTCGCTTTACCTCAATTTCAGTGCAGTTAGTGTGACACTTCACCACACAGTCAGTGCAGTTTGTGTGTCACGTTTCCCACCGTCATTGCTGTTTGTGTGTGTCTTTTCCCCAGATTCAGTGGAGTTTGTGTGCCACTTTACCCCATGGTCACCACAGTTTATACTTTACCCCACAGTCAGTGCAGTTTGTGTGTCACTTTACCCCACAGTCACTGCAATTTGTCTGTCACTTCACCTCACAGTCGGTTCAGTCTGTGTGTCACTTTACCCCACGGTCAGTGCAGTTTATGTATGTCACTTTGCCCCACATTCAGTGCCGTTTCTGTGTCACTTCTCCCTACAGTCGGTCCTGTTTTTGTATCACTTTTCTCCACAATCAGGACAGATTTTGAGTCACTTTACCTCGCAATCAAAGCATTTTTGGTGTTACTTTACCCCGCATTCAGTACAGTTAGTGTGTCACTTTACCCAACAATCGATGGTGTTTGTGCGTCACTTTACCCCATAATCACGGCAGTTTATACTTTACTTTACCCCATAGTCAGTGCAGTTTGTGTGTCACTTTACCCCACAGTCAGTGCAGTTTCTGTGTCGCTTTACCCCACAGTCAATGCTGTTTCTGTGTCGCTTTACACAACAGACGGTCCAGTTTGTGTGTTGCTTTACCTGACAGTCAGAGTAGTTTTTGTGTAACTTTGCCCCTCAGTCACTGCAGCTTGTGTGTCACTTTACCCCCACAGTCGTTGCAGTTTTTGTGTCACTTTCCCCCACAGTCATTGCAGTTTGTGTCTAACGTTACACCATAGTCAGTACAGTTTGTGCATCACTTTACCTCAATGTCAGTGCACTTAGTGTGTCATTTTCCCCACAGTCAGTGCAGTTTGTATGTCACTTTACCCCACAATCAGTGCAGTTTGTGTGTCACTTTTCCCCAAGTTAGTAAGGTTTGTGTGTCAGTTTACCCCATAGTCAGTCCACTTTGTGTGTCACTTTACCCCACAGTCAGTGCAGTTTGTGTGTCACTTTACCCCACAGTCAGTGCAGTTTGTGTGTCACTTTACCCAACAGTCAGTGCAGTTTTTGTGTCACTTTACCACATAGTCATTGCAAATTGTGTGTAAATTTTCTCCACAGTCAGTGCAGTTTGTCTGTCACTTTTCCCCACAGTCATGACAGTTTATACTTTACTTTACCCAACAGTCACTGCAATTTGTGTGTCACTTTACCCCACAGTCAGTACAGTTTGTGTGTCACTTTACCTCAATTTCAGTGCAGTTTGTGTGTCACTTTACCCCACAGTCATTGCAGTTTCTGTGTCGCTTTTCCCACAGTCAATGCTGTTTGTTTGTCGCTTTACACAACAGACGGTCCAGTTTGTGTGTTGCTTTACCTGACAGTCAGAGTAGTTTTTTTTTAACTTTGCCCTTCAGTCACTGTAGCTTGTGTGTCACTTTACCCCCACAGTCATTGCAGTTTTTGTGTCACTTTACCCCACAGTCATTGCAGTTTGTGTCTAACGTTACACCATAGTCAGTACAGTTTGTGCGTCACTTTACCTCAATGTCAGTGCGCTTAGTGTGTCATTTTTCCCACAGTCAGTGCAGTTTGTGTGTCACTTTACCCCACAGTCAGTGCAGTTTGTGTGCCACTTTTCACAGTCAGTGCAGTTTGTGTGTCAGTTTACCCCATAGTCAGTCCACTTTGTGTGTCACTTTACCCCACAGTCAGTGCAGTTTGTGTGTCACTTTACCCCACAGTCAGTGCAGTTTGTGTGTCACTTTACCCAACAGTCAGTGCAGTTTATGTGTCACTTTACCACATAGTCATTGCAAATTGTGTGTAAATTTTCTCCACAGTCAGTGCAGTTTTTGTGTCACTTTTCCCCACAGTCACGACAGTTTATACTTTACTTTACCCAACAGTCACTGCAATTTGTGTGTCACTTCAACCCACAGTCAGTTCAGTCTGTGTGTCACTTTACCCCACAGTCAGTACAGTTTTTGTGTCACTTTACACCATAGTCAGTACAGTGTGTGCATCAATTTACCTCAATTTCAGTGCAGTTAGTGTGACACTTTACCCCACATGTCAGTGCAGTTTGTGTGTCACGTTTCCCACCGTCATTGCTGTTTGTGTGTGTCTTTTCCCCAGAGTCACTGGAGTTTGTGTGTAAGTTTTCCCCACAGCTCGTACGGTTTGTGTGTCAGTTTACCCCATAATCAGTGCAGTTTGTGTGTCACTTTACCCCACAGTCAGTGCAGTTTTTGTGTCACTTTACACCACAGTCTGTACAGTTTGTACTTTACTTTACCCCACAGTCACTGCAATTTGTCTGTCACTTCACCCCACAGTCGGTTCAGTCTGTGTGTCACTTTACCCCACGGTCAGTGCAGTTTATGTATGTCACTTTGCCCCACAATCGGTGCAGATTTTGAGTCACTTTACCACACAGTCAAAGCATTTTTGGCGTTACTTTAGCCAGCATTCAGTACAGTTAGTGTGTCACTTTACCCAACAGTCGGTGGTGTTTGTGCATCACTTTACCCCATAGTCACGGCAGTTTATACTTTCCTTTACCCCACAATCAGTGCAGTTTGTGTGTAACTTTACCCCACAATTAGTACAGTTTGTGTGTCGCTTTACCCCACAGTCTGTACAGTTTGTATTTCACTTTACCCGACACTCATACCACTTTGTGTGTCACTTTTCCCACAGTCAGAGTAGTTTGTGTGTCGTTTTACCCCACAGTCAGTGCATTTTGTGTGTCGCTTTACCCAACAAACGGTGCAGTTTGTATGTCGCTTTACCTGACAATTGGAGTAGTTTTTGTGTAACTTTGCCCCTAAGTCACTGCAGTTTGTGTGTCACTTTACCTCACAGTTGATACAGATTGTGTGTCGCATGACCCTACAGTCTGTGCAGTTTGAGTCTAACGTTACACCATAGTCAGTACAGTTTTTGCGTCACTTTACCTCAATTTCAGCGCAGTTAGTGTGACACTTCACCCCACAGTCAGTGCCGTTTGTGTGTCACGTTTCCCACCGTCATTGCTGTTTGTGTGTGTTTTTTCCCCAGAGTCACTGGAGTTTGTGTGTCACTTTACCCCAAGGTCACCATAGTTTATACTTTTCTTTACCCCACAGTCAGTGCAGTTTTTGTGTCACTTTACACCACAGTCTGTACAGTTTGTACTTTGCTTTACCCCACAGTCAATGCAATTTGTCTGTCACTTCACCCCACAGTCGGTTCAGTCTGTGTGTCACTTTACCCCACAGTCAGTGCAGTTTATGTATGTCACTTTGCCCCACAGTCAGTGCTGGTTCTGTGTCACTTTGCCCCACAGTCAGTGCCGTTTCTGTGTCACTTTTCCCTACAGTCAGTCCTGTTTTTGTATCACTTTTCTCCACAATCGGTACAGATTTTGAGTCACTTTACCTCACAGTCAAAGCATTTTTGGTGTTACTTTACCCCGCATTCAGTACAGTTAGTGTGTCACTTTACCCAACAATCGATGGAGTTTGTGCATCACTTTACCCCATAGTCACGGCAGTTTATACTTTACTTTACCCCACAGTCGATGCAGTTTGTGTGTCACGTTTCCCACCGTCATTGCTGTTTGTGTGTGTCTTTTCCCCAAAGTCAGTGGAGTTTGTGTGCCACTTTACCCCATGGTCACCACAGTTTATACTTTACCCCATAGTCAGTGCAGTTTGTGTGTCACTTTACCCCACAGTCACTGCAATTTGTCTGTCACTTCACCTCACAGTCGGTTCAGTCTGTGTGTCACTTTACCCCACGGTCAGTGCAGTTTATGTATGTCACTTTGCCCCACAGTCAGTGCTGGTTCTGTGTCACTTTGCCCCACATTCAGTGCCGTTGCTGTCTCACTTTTCCCTACAGTCAGTCCTGTCTTTGTATCACTTTTCTCCACAATCAGTACAGATTTTGAGTCACTTTACCTCGCAATCAAAGCATTTTTGGTGTTACTTTACCCCGCATTCAGTACAGTTAGTGTGTCACTTTAGCCAACAATCGATGGTGCTTGTGCGTCACTTTACCCCATAGTCACGGCAGTTTATACTTTACTTTACCCCACAGTCAGTGCAGTTTGTGTGTCGCTTTACCCCACAGTCAATGCTGTTTCTGTGTCGCTTTACACAACAGACGGTCCAGTTTGTGTGTTGATTTACCTGACAGTCAGAGTAGTTTTTGTGTAACTTTGCCCCTCAGTCACTGCAGTTTGTGTGTCACTTTACCCCCACAGTCATTGCAGTTTGTGTCTAACGTTACACCATAGTCAGTACAGTTTGTGCGTCACTTTACCTCAATGTCAGTGCACTTAGTGTGTCATTTTCCCCACAGTCAGTGCAGTTTGTATGTCACTTTACCCCACAGTCAGTGCAGTTTGTGTGTCACTTTTCCCCACAGTTAGTAAGGTTTGTGTGTCAGTTTACCCATAGTCAGTCCACTTTGTGTGTCACTTTACCCCACAGTCAGTGCAGTTTGTGTGTCACTTTACCCCACAGTCAGTGCAGTTTGTGTGTCACTTTACCCAACAGTCAGTGCAATTTTTGTGTCACTTTACCACATAGTCATTGCAAATTGTGTGTAAATTTTCTCCACAGTCAGTGCAGTTTGTCTGTCACTTGTCCCCACAGTCATGACAGTTTATACTTTACTTTACCCAACAGTCACTGCAATTTGTGTGTCACTTTACCCCACAGTCAGTACAGTTTGTGTGTCACTTTACCTCAATTTCAGTGCAGTTTGTGTGTCACTTTACCCCACAGTCATTGCAGTTTCTGTGTCGCTTTTCCCCACAGTCAATGCTGTTTGTTTGTCGCTTTACACAACAGACGGTCCAGTTTGTGTGTTGCTTTACCTGACAGTCAGAGTAGTTTTTTTTTAACTTTGCCCTTCAGTCACTGTAGCTTGTGTGTCACTTTACCCCCACAGTCATTGCAGTTTTTGTGTCACTTTACCCCACAGTCATTGCAGTTTGTGTCTAACGTTACACCATAGTCAGTACAGTTTGTGCGTCACTTTACCTCAATGTCAGTGCGCTTAGTGTGTCATTTTTCCCACAGTCAGTGCAGTTTGTGTGTCACTTTACCCCACAGTCAGTGCAGTTTGTGTGTCACTTTTCACACAGTCAGTGCGGTTTGTATGTCAGTTTACCCCATAGTCAGTCCACTTTGTGTCTCACTTTACCCCACAGTCAGTGCAGTTTATGTGTCACTTTACCACATAGTCATTGCAAATTGTGTGTAAATTTTCTTCACAGTCAGTGCAGTTTGCGTGTCACTTTTCCCCACAGTCACGACAGTTTATACTTTACTTTACCCAACAGTCACTGCAATTTGTGTGTCACTTCAACCCACAGTCAGTTCAGTCTGTGTGTCACTTTACCCCACAGTCAGTACAGTTTTTGCATCACTTTACCTCAATTTCAGTGCAGTTAGTGTGACACTTTACCCCACAGTCAGTGCAGTTTGTGTGTCAAGTTTCCCACCGTCATTGCTGTTTGTGTGTGTCTTTTCCCCAGAGTCAGTGGAGTTTGTGTGTCACTTTTCCCACAGTCAGTGCAGTTTGTGTCTAAGTTTTCCCCACAGCTCGTACGGTTTGTGTGTCAGTTTACCCCATAATCAGTGGAGTTTGTGTGTCACTTTACCCCACAGTCAGTGCAGTTTTTGTGTCACTTTACACCACAGTCTGTACAGTTTGTACTTTACTTTACCCCACAGTCACTGCAATTTGTCTGTCACTTCACCCCACAGTCGGTTCAGTCTGTGTGTCACTTTACCCCACGGTCAGTGCAGTTTATGTATGTCACTTTGCCCCACAATCGGTGCAGATTTTGAGTCACTTTACCACACAGTCAAAGCATTTTTGGCGTTACTTTAGCCAGCATTCAGTACAGTTAGTGTGTCACTTTACCCAACAGTCGGTGGTGTTTGTGCGTCACTTTACCCCATAGTCACGGCAGTTTATACTTTCCTTTACCCCACAATCAGTGCAGTTTGTGTGTAACTTTACCCCACAATTAGTGCAGTTTGTGTGTCGCTTTACCCCACAGTCTGTACAGTTTGTATTTCACTTTACCCGACACTCATACCACTTTGTGTGTCACTTTTCCCACAGTCAGAGTAGTTTGTGTGTCGTTTTACCCCACAGTCAGTGCATTTTGTGTGTCGCTTTACCCAACAGACAGTGCAGTTTGTATGTCGCTTTACCTGACAATTGGAGTAGTTTTTGTGTAACTTTGCCCCTAAGTCACTGCAGTTTGTGTGTCACTTTACCCCACAGTTAATACAGATTGTGTGTCGCATGACCCTACAGTCTGTGCAGTTTGAGTCTAACGTTACACCATAGTCAGTACAGTTTTTGCGTCACTTTACCTCAATTTCAGTGCAGTTAGTGTGACACTTCACCCCACAGTCAGTGCAGTTTGTGTGTCACGTTTCCCACCGTCATTGCTGTTTGTGTGTGTCTTTTCCCCAGAGTCACTGGAGTTTGTGTGTCACTTTACCCCAAGGTCACCATAGTTTATACTTTTCTTTACCCCACAGTCAGTCCAGTTTTTGTGTCACTTTACACCACAGTCTGTACAGTTTGTACTTTGCTTTACCCCACAGTCAATGCAATTTGTCTGTCACTTCACCCCGCAGTCGGTTCAGTCTGTGTGTCACTTTACCCCACGGTCAGTGCAGTTCATGTATGTCACTTTGCCCCACAGTCAGTGCCGTTTCTGTGTCACTTTGCCCCACATTCAGTGCCGTTTCTGTGTCACTTCTCCCTACAGTCGGTCCTGTTTTTGTATCACTTTTCTCCACAATCAGTACAGATTTTGAGTCACTTTACCTCACAGTCAAAGCATTTTTGGTGTTACTTTACCCCGCATTCAGTACAGTTAGTGTGTCACTTTACCCAACAATCGATGGAGTTTGTGCATCACTTTACCCCATAGTCACGGCAGTTTATACTTTACTTTACCCCACAGTCGATGCAGTTTGTGTGTCACTTTACCCAACAGACGGTCCAGTTTGTGTGTTGCTTTACCTGACAGTCAGAGTAGTTTTTGTGTAACTTTGCCCCTCAGTCACTGCAGCCTGTGTGTCACTTTACCCCACAGTCGTTGCATTTTTTGTGTCACTTTACCCCACAGTCATTGCAGTTTGTGTCTAACATTACAGCATAGTCAGTACAGTTTGTGCGTCACTTTACCTCAATGTCAGTGCACTTAGTGTGTCATTTTTCCCACAGTCAGTGCAGTTTGTGTGTCGCTTTACCCCACAGTCAGTGCAGTTTGTGTGTCACTTTTCACACTGTCAGTGCAGTTTGTGCTTCAGTTTTCCCCACATTTAGTATGGTTTGTGTGTCACTTTACCCCATAGTCAGTCCACTTTGTGTGTCACTTTACCCCACAGTCAGTGCAGTTTCTGTGTCGCTTTAACCCACAGTCAATGCTGTTTGTTTGTCGCTTTAGACAACAGACGGTCCAGTTTGTGTGTTGCTTTACCTGACAGTCAGAGTAGTTTGTGTGTAACTTTGCCCTTCAGTCACTGCAGCTTGTGTGTCACTTTACCCCCACAGTCATTGCAGTTTGTGTCTAACGTTATACCATAGTCAGTACAGTTTGTGCGTCACTTTACCTCAATGTCAGTGCACTTAGTGTGTCATTTTTCCCACAGTCAGTGCAGTTTGTGTGTCACTTTACCCCAGAGTCAGTGCAGTTTGTGTTTCACTTTTCACACAGTCAGTGCAGTTTGTGTGTCAGTTTTCCCCACAGTTAGTACAGTTTGTGTGTCAGTTTACCCCATAGTCAGTCCACTTTGTGTGTCACTTTACCCCACAGTCAGTGCAGTTTGTGTGTCACTTTACCCAACAGTCAGTGCAGTTTATGTGTCACTTTACCACATAGTCATTGCAAATTGTGTGTAAATTTTCTCCACAGTCAGTGCAGTTTGTGTGTCACTTTTCCCCACAGTTGATACAGATTGTGTGTCGCATGACCCTACAGTCAGTGCAGTTTGTGTCTAACGTTACACCATAGTCAGTACAGTTTGTGCGTCACTTTACCTCAATTTCAGTGCAGTTAGTGTGACACTTCACCCCACAGTCAGTGCAGTTTGTGTGTCACGTTTCCCACCGTCATTGCTGTTTGTGTGTGTCTTTTCCACAGAGTCAGTGGAGTTTGTGTGTCACTTTACCCCATGGTCACCACAGTTTATACTTTACTTTACCCCAGAGTCAGTGCAGTTTGTGTGTCACTTTTCCCACAGTCAGTGCAGTTTGTGTGTCACTTTTCCCACAGTCAGTGCAGTTTGTGTGTCAGTTTTCCCCACAGCTTGTACGGTTTGTGTGTCAGTTTACCCCATAATCAGTGGAGTTTGTGTGTCGCTTTACCCCTCAGTCAGTGCAGTTTTTGTGTCACTTTACACCACAGTCTGTACAGTTTGTACTTTACTTTACCCCACAGTCCCTGCAATTTGTCTGTCACTTCACCTCACAGTCGGTTCAGTCTGTGTGTCACTTTACCCCACGGTCAGTGCAGTTTATGTATGTCACTTTGCACCACAGTCGGTGTAGTTTGTGTGTCACTTTGCCCCAAAGTCGGTGCAGTTTCTGTGTCACTTCAACCCACATTCGGTGCAGTTTTTATATCACTTTTCCCCACAATCGGTGCAGATTTTGAGTCACTTTACCACACAGTCATTTTTGGCGTTACTTTAGCCCACGTTCAGTACAGTTAGTGTGTCACTTTACCCAACAGTCGGTTGTGTTTGCGCGTCACTTTACCCCATAGTCACGGCAGTTTATACTTTACCCCACAATCAGTGCAGTTTGTGTGTCACTTTACTCCACAGTCAGTGCATTTTGTACTTCACTTTACCCGACACTCATACCATTTGTGTGTTGTTTTACCCCACAGTCAGTGCATTTTGTGTGTCGCTTTACCCAACAGACGGTCCAGTTTGTATGTCGCTTTACCTGACAGTTGGAGTAGTTTTTGTGTAACTTTGCCCTTAAGTCACTGCAGTTTGTGTGTCATTTTACCCCACAGTTGAAACAGATTGTGTGTCGCATGACCCTTCAGTCAGTGCAGTTTGTGTCTAATGTTACACCATAGTCAGTACAGTTTTTGCGTCACTTTACCTCAATTTCAGTGCAGTTAGTGTGACACTTCACCCCACAGTCAGTGCAGTTTGTGTGTCACTTTTCCCACAGTCAGTGCAGTTTGTGTGTAAGTTTTCTCCACATTTCGTACGGTTTATGTGTCAGTTTACCCCATAATCAGTGGAGTTTGTGTGTCACTTGACCCCACAGTCAGTGCAGTTTTTGTGTCACTTTACACCACAGTCTGTACAGTTTGTACTTTACTTTACCCCACATTCACTGCAATTTGTCTGTCACTTCACCTCACAGTTGGTTCAGTCTGTGTGTCACTTTACCCCACGGTCTGTGCAGTTTATGTATGTCACTTTGCCCCACAGTCACTGTCGTTTGTGTGTCACTTTGCCCCACAGTCACTGTCGTTTTTGTGTCACTTTAACCCACATTCAGTGCCGTTGCTGTGTCACTTCTCCCTACAGTCGGTCCTGTTTTTGTATCACTTTTCTCCACAATCGGTACAGATTTTGAGTCACTTTACCTCTCAGTCAAATCATTTTTGGTGTTACTTTACCCCGCATTCAGTACAGTTAGTGTGTCACTTTACCCAACAATCGATGGTGTTTGTGCGTCACTTTACCCCATAATCACGGCAGTTTATACTTTACTTTACCCCATAGTCAGTGCAGTTTGTGTGTCACTTTACCCCACAGTCAGTACAGTTTGTATGTCACTTTACCCCATAGTCAGTGCAGTTTGTGTGTCACTTTACCCCACAGTCAGTGCAGTTTCTGTGTCGCTTTAACCCACAGTCAATGCTGTTTGTTTGTCGCTTTAGACAACAGACGGTCCAGTTTGTGTGTTGCTTTACCTGACAGTCAGAGTAGTTTTTGTGTAACTTTGCCCCTCAGTCACTGCAGCTTGTGTGTCACTATACCCCCACAGTCAGTGCCGTTTGTGTGTCACTTTTCACACAGTCAGTGCAGTTTGTGTGTCAGTTTTCCCCACAGTTAGTACAGTTTGTGTGTCAGTTTACCCCATAGTCAGTCCACTTTGTGTGTCACTTTACCCCACAGTCAGTGCCGTTTGTGTGTCACTTTACCACATAGTCATTGCAAATTGTGTGTAAATTTTCTCCACAGTCAGGGCAGTTTGTGTGTCACTTTTCCCCACAGTCACGACAGTTTATACTTTACTTTACCCAACAGTCACTGCAATTTGTGTGTCAATTCAACCCACAGTCAGTTCAGTCTGTGTGTCACTTCACCCCACAGTCAGTTCAGTCTGTGTGTCACTTTACCTCAATTTCAGTGCAGTTAGTGTGACACTTTACCCCACAGTCAGTGCAGTTTGTGTGTCACTTTTCCCACAGTCAGTGCAGTTTGTGTGTCAGTTTTCCCCAAAGCTTGTACGGTTTGTGTGTCAGTTTACCCCATAATCAGAGCAGTTTTTGTGTCACTTTACACCACAGTCTGTACAGTTTGTACTTTACGTTACCCCACAGTCACTGCAATTGGTCTGTCACTTCACCCCGCAGTCGGTTCAGTCTGTGTGTCACTTTACCCCACGGTCAGTGCAGTTTATGTATGTCACTTTGCCCCACAGTCAGTGCTGGTTCTGTGTCACTTTAACCCACATTCAGTGCCGTTTCTGTGTCACTTCTCCCTACAGTCGGTCCTGTTTTTGTATCACTTTTCTCCACAATCAGTACAGATTTTGAGTCACTTTACCTCGCAATCAAAGCATTTTTGGTGTTACTTTACCCCGCATTCAGTACAGTTAGTGTGTCACTTTAGCCAACAATCGATGGTGCTTGTGCGTCACTTTACCCCATAATCACGGCAGTTTATACTTTACTTTACCCCATAGTCAGTGCAGTTTGTGTGTCACTTTACTCCACAGTCAGTGCAGTTTCTGTGTCGCTTTACCCCACAGTCAATGCTGTTTCTGTGTCGCTTTACACAACAGACGGTCCAGTTTGTGTGTTGCTTTACCGGACAGTCAGAGTAGTTTTTGTGTAACTTTGCCCCTCAGTCACTGCAGCTTGTGTGTCACTTTACCCCCACAGTCGTTGCAGTTTTTGTGTCACTTTCCCCCACAGTCATTGCAGTTTGTGTCTAACGTTACACCATAGTCAGTACAGTTTGTGCGTCACTTTACCTCAATGTCAGTGCACTTAGTGTGTCATTTTCCCCACAGTCAGTGCAGTTTGTATGTCACTTTACCCCACAATCAGTGCAGTTTGTGTGTCACTTTTCCCCACAGTTAGTAAGGTTTGTGTGTCAGTTTACCCCATAGTCAGTCCACTTTGTGTGTCACTTTACCCCACAGTCAGTGCAGTTTGTGTGTCACTTTACCCAACAGTCAGTGCAGTTTTTGTGTCACTTTACCACATAGTCATTGCAAATTGTGTGTAAATTTTCTCCACAGTCAGTGCAGTTTGTCTGTCACTTTTCCCCACAGTCATGACAGTTTATACTTTACTTTACCCAACAGTCACTGCAATTTGTGTGTCACTTTACCCCACAGTCAGTACAGTTTGTGTGTCACTTTACCTCAATTTCAGTGCAGTTTGTGTGTCACTTTACCCCACAGTCATTGCAGTTTCTGTGTCGCTTTTCCCCACAGTCAATGCTGTTTGTTTGTCGCTTTACACAACAGACGGTCCAGTTTGTGTGTTGCTTTACCTGACAGTCAGAGTAGTTTTTTTTTAACTTTGCCCTTCAGTCACTGTAGCTTGTGTGTCACTTTACCCCCACAGTCATTGCAGTTTTTGTGTCACTTTACCCCACAGTCATTGCAGTTTGTGTCTAACGTTACACCATAGTCAGTACAGTTTGTGCGTCACTTTACCTCAATGTCAGTGCGCTTAGTGTGTCATTTTTCCCACAGTCAGTGCAGTTTGTGTGTCACTTTACCCCACAGTCAGTGCAGATTGTGTGTCACTTTTCACACAGTCAGTGCAGTTTGTGTGTCACTTTACCCCATAGTCAGTCCACTTTGTGTGTCACTTTACCCCACAGTCAGTGCAGTTTGTGTGTCACTTTACCCAACAGTCAGTGCAGTTTATGTGTCACTTTACCACATAGTCATTGCAAATTGTGTGTAAATTTTCTTCACAGTCAGTGCAGTTTGCGTGTCACTTTTCCCCACAGTCACAACAGTTTATACTTTACTTTACCCAACAGTCACTGCAATTTGTGTGTCACTTCAACCCACAGTCAGTTCAGTCTGTGTGTCACTTTACCCCACAGTCAGTACAGTTTGTGCGTCACTTTACCTCAATTTC
Source organism: Isurus oxyrinchus (assembly GCA_026770705.1). Lineage (NCBI taxonomy): Eukaryota > Metazoa > Chordata > Chondrichthyes > Lamniformes > Lamnidae > Isurus > Isurus oxyrinchus. The sequence continues at coordinate 22,795,973 of JANJGN010000030.1, forward strand.
AGTGCAGTTAGTGTGACACTTTACCCCACAGTCAGTGCAGTTTGTGTGTCACGTTTCCCACCGTCATTGCTGTTTGTGTGTGTCTTTTCCCCAGAGTCAGTGGAGTTTGTGTGTCAGTTTTCCCACAGTCAGTGCAGTTTGTGTGTAAGTTTTCCCCACAGCTCGTACGGTTTGTGTGTCAGTTTACCCCATAATCAGTGGAGTTTGTGTGTCACTTTACCCCTCAGTCAGTGCAGTTTGTGTGTCACTTTACCCCACAGTCAGTACAGTTTTTGTGTCACTTTACACCACAGTCTGTACAGTTTGTACTTTACTTTACCCCACGGTCACTGCAATTTGTCTGTCACTTCACCCCACAGTCGGTTCAGTCTGTGTGTCACTTTACCCCACGGTCAGTGCAGTTTATGTATGTCACTTTGCCCCACAATCGGTGCAGATTTTGAGTCACTTTGCCACACAGTCAAAGCATTTTTGGCGTTACTTTAGCCAGCATTCAGTACAGTTAGTGTGTCACTTTACCCAACAGTCGGTGGTGTTTGTGCGTCACTTTACCCCATAGTCACGGCAGTTTATACTTTCCTTTACCCCACAATCAGTGCAGTTTGTGTGTAACTTTACCCCACAATTAGCGCAGTTTGTGTGTCGCTTTACCCCACAGTCTGTACAGTTTGTATTTCACTTTACCCGACACTCATACCACTTTGTGTGTCACTTTTCCCACAGTCAGAGTAGTTTGTGTGTCGTTTTACCCCACAGTCAGTGCATTTTGTGTGTCGCTTTACCCAACAGACGGTGCAGTTTGTATGTCGCTTTACCTGACAATTGGAGTAGCTTTTGTGTAACTTTGCCCCTAAGTCACTGCAGTTTGTGTGTCACTTTACCCCACAGTTGATACAGATTGTGTGTCGCATGACCCTACAGTCTGTGCAGTTTGAGTCTAACGTTACACCATAGTCAGTACAGTTTTTGCGTCACTTTACCTCAATTTCAGTGCAGTTAGTGTGACACTTCACCCCACCGTCATTGCTGTTTGTGTGTGTCTTTTCCCCAGAGTCACTGGAGTTTGTGTGTCACTTTACCCCAAGGTCACCATAGTTTATACTTTTCTTTACCCCACAGTCAGTGCAGTTTTTGTGTCACTTTACACCACAGTCTGTACAGTTTGTACTTTGCTTTACCCCACAGTCAATGCAATTTGTCTGTCACTTCACCCCGCAGTCGGTTCAGTCTGTGTGTCACTTTACCCCACGGTCAGTGCAGTTTATGTATGTCACTTTGCCCCACAGTCAGTGCTGGTTCTGTGTCACTTTAACCCACATTCAGTGCCGTTGCTGTGTCACTTTTCCCTACAGTCGGTCCTGTTTTTGTATCACTTTTCTCCACAATCGGTACAGATTTTGAGTCACTTTACCTCACAGTCAAAGCATTTTTGGTGTTACTTTACCCCACATTCAGTACAGTTAGTTTGTCACTTTGCCCAACAATCGATGGAGTTTGTGCATCACTTTACCCCATAGTCACGGCAGTTTATACTTTACTTTACCCCACAGTCGATGCAGTTTGTGTGTCGCTTTACCCAACAGACGGTCCAGTTTGTGTGTTGCTTTACCTGACAGTCAGAGTAGTTTTTGTGTAACTTTGCCCCTCAGTCACTGCAGCCTGTGTGTCACTTTACCCCACAGTCGTTGCATTTTTTGTGTCACTTTACCCCACAGTCATTGCAGTTTGTGTCTAACATTACAGCATAGTCAGTACAGTTTGTGCGTCACTTTACCTCAATGTCAGTGCACTTAGTGTGTCATTTTTCCCACAGTCAGTGCAGTTTGTGTGTCGCTTTACCCCACAGTCAGTGCAGTTTGTGTGTCACTTTTCACACTGTCAGTGCAGTTTGTGCTTCAGTTTTCCCCACATTTAGTATGGTTTGTGTGTCACTTTACCCCATAGTCAGTCCACTTTGTGTGTCACTTTACCCCACAGTCAGTGCAGTTTCTGTGTCGCTTTAACCCACAGTCAGTGCTGTTTGTTTGTCGCTTTAGACAACAGACGGTCAGGTTTGTGTGTTGCTTTACCTGACAGTTATAGTAGTTTGTGTGTAACTTTGCCCTTCAGTCACTGCAGCTTGTGTGTCACTTTACCCCCACAGTCATTGCAGTTTGTGTCTAACGTTATACCATAGTCAGTACAGTTTGTGCGTCACTTTACCTCAATGTCAGTGCACTTAGTGTGTCATTTTTCCCACAGTCAGTGCAGTTTGTGTGTCACTTTACCCCACAGTCAGTGCAGTTTGTGTTTCACTTTTCACACAGTCAGTGCAGTTTGTGTGTCAGTTTTCCCCCACAGTTAGTACAGTTTGTGTGTCAGTTTACCCCATAGTCAGTCCACTTTGTGTGTCACTTTACCCAACAGTCAGTGCAGTTTATGTGTCACTTTACCACATAGTCATTGCAAATTGTGTGTAAATTTTCTCCACAGTCAGTGCAGTTTGTGTGTCACTTTTCCCCACAGTCACGACAGTTTATACTTTACTTTACTCAACAGTCACGGCAGTTTGTGTGTCACTTTACCCCACAGTTGATACAGATTGTGTGTCGCATGACCCTACAGTCAGTGCAGTTTGTGTCTAACGTTACACCATAGTCAGTACAGTTTGTGCGTCACTTTACCTCAATTTCAGTGCAGTTAGTGTGTCACTTCACCCCACAGTCAGTGCAGTTTGTGTGTCACGTTTCCCACCGTCATTGCTGTTTGTGTGTGTATTTTCCCCAGAGTCAGTGGAGTTTGTGTGTCACTTTACCCCATGGTCACCACAGTTTATACATTTCTTTACCCCACAGTCAGTGCAGTTTTTGTGTCACTTTACACCACAGTCTGTACAGTTTGTGTGTCACTTTTCCCACAGTCAGTGCAGTTTGTGTGTCACTATTCCCCACAGCTCGTATGGTTTGTGTGTCAGTTTACCCCATAATCAGTGGAGTTTGTGTGTCGCTTTACCCCACAGTCAGTGCAGTTTGTGTGTCACTTTACCCCACAGTCAGTGCAGTTTTTGTGTCACTTTACACCACAGTCTGTACAGTTTGTACTTTGCTTTACCCCACAGTCAATGCAATTTGTCTGTCACTTCACCTCACAGTCGGTTCAGTCTGTGTGTCACTTTACCCCACGGTCAGTGCAGTTTATGTATGTCACTTTGCCCCACAGTCAGTGCTGGTTCTGTGTCACTTTAACCCACATTCAGTGCCGTTTCTGTCTCACTTTTCCCTACAGTCAGTCCTGTTTTTGTATCACTTTTCTCCACAATCAGTACAGATTTTGAGTCACTTTACCTCGCAATCAAAGCATTTTTGGTGTTACTTTACCCCGCATTCAGTACAGTTAGTGTGTCACTTTAGCCAACAATCGATGGTGCTTGTGCGTCACTTTACCCCATAATCACGGCAGTTTATACTTTACTTTACCCCACAGTCAGTGCAGTTTGTGTGTCACTTTACCCCACAGTCAGTGCAGTTTCTGTGTCGCTTTACCCCACAGTCAATGCTGTTTCTGTGTCGCTTTACACAACAGACGGTCCAGTTTGTGTGTTGCTTTACCTGACAGTCAGAGTAGTTTTTGTGTAACTTTGCCCCTCAGTCACTGCAGCTTGTGTGTCACTTTACCCCCACAGTCGTTGCAGTTTTTGTGTCACTTTCCCCCACAGTCATTGCAGTTTGTGTCTAACGTTACACCATAGTCAGTACAGTTTGTGCGTCACTTTACCTCAATGTCAGTGCACTTAGTGTGTCATTTTCACCACAGTCAGTGCAGTTTGTATGTCACTTTACCCCACAATCAGTGCAGTTTGTGTGTCACTTTTCCCCACAGTTAGTAAGGTTTGTGTGTCAGTTTACCCCATAGTCAGTCCACTTTGTGTGTCACTTTACCCCACAGTCAGTGCAGTTTGTGTGTCACTTTACCCCACAGTCAGTGCAGTTTGTGTGTCACTTTACCCAACAGTCAGTGCAGTTTTTGTGTCACTTTACCACATAGTCATTGCAAATTGTGTGTAAATTTTCTCCACAGTCAGTGCAGTTTGTCTGTCACTTTTCCCCACAGTCATGACAGTTTATACTTTACTTTACCCAACAGTCACTGCAATTTGTGTGTCACTTTACCCCACAGTCAGTACAGTTTGTGTGTCACTTTACCTCAATTTCAGTGCAGTTTGTGTGTCACTTTACCCCACAGTCATTGCAGTTTCTGTGTCGCTTTTCCCCACAGTCAATGCTGTTTGTTTGTCGCTTTACACAACAGACGGTCCAGTTTGTGTGTTGCTTTACCTGACAGAGTAGTTTTTTTTTAACTTTGCCCTTCAGTCACTGTAGCTTGTGTGTCACTTTACCCCCACAGTCATTGCAGTTTTTGTGTCACTTTACCCCACAGTCATTGCAGTTTGTGTCTAACGTTACACCATAGTCAGTACAGTTTGTGCGTCACTTTACCTCAATGTCAGTGCGCTTAGTGTGTCATTTTTCCCACAGTCAGTGCAGTTTGTGTGTCACTTTACCCCACAGTCAGTGCAGTTTGTGTGTCACTTTTCACACAGTCAGTGCAGTTTGTGTGTCACTTTACCACATAGTCATTGCAAATTGTGTGTAAATTTTCTTCACAGTCAGTGCAGTTTGTGTGTCACTTTTCCCCACAGTCACGACAGTTTATACTTTACTTTACCCAACAGTCACTGCAATTTGTGTGTCACTTCAACCCACAGTCAGTTCAGTCTGTGTGTCACTTTACCCCACAGTCAGTACAGTTTGTGCGTCACTTTACCTCAATTTCAGTGCAGTTAGTGTGACACTTTACCCCACAGTCAGTGCAGTTTGTGTGTCATGTTTCCCACCGTCATTGCTGTTTGTGTGTGTCTTTTCCCCAGAGTCAGTGGAGTTTGTGTGTCAGTTTTCCCACAGTCAGTGCAGTTTGTGTGTAAGTTTTCCCCACAGCTCGTACGGTTTGTGTGTCAGTTTACCCCATAATCAGTGGAGTTTGTGTGTCACTTTACCCCTCAGTCAGTGCAGTTTGTGTGTCACTTTACCCCACAGTCAGTGCAGTTTTTGTGTCACTTTACACCACAGTCTGTACAGTTTGTACTTTACTTTACCCCACAGTCACTGCAATTTGTCTGTCACTTCACCCCACAGTCGGTTCAGTCTGTGTGTCACTTTACCCCACGGTCAGTGCAGTTTATGTATGTCACTTTGCCCCACAATCGGTGCAGATTTTGAGTCACTTTGCCACACAGTCAAAGCATTTTTGGCGTTACTTTAGCCAGCATTCAGTACAGTTAGTGTGTCACTTTACCCAACAGTCGGTGGTGTTTGTGCGTCACTTTACCCCATAGTCACGGCAGTTTATACTTTCCTTTACCCCACAATCAGTGCAGTTTGTGTGTAACTTTACCCCACAATTAGCGCAGTTTGTGTGTCGCTTTACCCCACAGTCTGTACAGTTTGTATTTCACTTTACCCGACACTCATACCACTTTGTGTGTCACTTTTCCCACAGTCAGAGTAGTTTGTGTGTCGTTTTACCCCACAGTCAGTGCATTTTGTGTGTCGCTTTACCCAACAGACAGTGCATTGCAGTTTGTGTCTAACGTTACAGCATAGTCAGTACAGTTTGTGCGTCACTTTACCTCAATGTCAGTGCACTTAGTGTGTCATTTTTCCCACAGTCAGTGCAGTTTGTGTGTCGCTTTACCCCACAGTCAGTGCAGTTTGTGTGTCACTTTTCACACTGTCAGTGCAGTTTGTGAGTCAGTTTTCCCCACATTTAGTATGATTTGTGTGTCAGTTTACCCCATAGTCAGTCCACTTTGTGTGTCACTTTACCCCACAGTCAGTGCAGTTTGTGTGTCACTTTACCCCACAGTCAGTGCAGTTTGTGTGTCACTTTTCCCCACAGTCAATGCAGTTTGTCTGTCACTTCACCTCACAGTCGGTTCAGTCTGTGTGTCACTTTACCCCACGGTCAGTGCAGTTTATGTATGTCACTTTGCACCACAGTCAGTGTAGTTTGTGTGTCACTTTGCCCCACAGTCGGTGCTGGTTCTGTGTCACTTCAACCCACATTTGGTGCAGTTTTTATATCACTTTTCCCGCAATCGGTGCAGATTTTGAGTCACTTTACCACACAGTCAAAGCATTTTTGCTGTTACTTTAGCCAGTATTCAGTGCAGTTAGTGTGTCACTTTACCCAACAGTCGGTGGTGTTTGTGCGTCACTTTACCCCATAGTCACGGCAGTTTATACTTTACCCCACAATCAGTGCATTTTGTGTGTCACTTTTCCCACAGTCAGTGCATTTTTGTGTCACTTTACCCCACAGTCAATGCTGTTTGTGTGTTGCTTTGCCCAACAGACGGTCCAGTTTGTATGTCGCTTTACCTGACAGTCGGAGTAGTTTTTATGTAACTTTGCCCCTCAGTCACTGCAGCTTCTGTGTCTCTTTACCCCACAGTCGTTGCAGTTTGTGTCTAACGTTGCACCATAGTCAGTACAGTTTGTGCGTCACTTTACCTCAATGTCAGTGCACTTAGTGTGTCATTTTCACCACAGTCAGTGCAGTTTGTATGTCACTTTACCCCACAATCAGTGCAGTTTGTGTGTCACTTTTCCCCACAGTTAGTAAGGTTTGTGTGTCAGTTTACCCCATAGTCAGTCCACTTTGTGTGTCACTTTACCCCACAGTCAGTGCAGTTTGTGTGTCACTTTACCCCACAGTCAGTGCAGTTTGTGTGTCACTTTACCCAACAGTCAGTGCAGTTTTTGTGTCACTTTACCACATAGTCATTGCAAATTGTGTGTAAATTTTCTCCACAGTCAGTGCAGTTTGTCTGTCACTTTTCCCCACAGTCATGACAGTTTATACTTTACTTTACCCAACAGTCACTGCAATTTGTGTGTCACTTTACCCCACAGTCAGTACAGTTTGTGTGTCACTTTACCTCAATTTCAGTGCAGTTTGTGTGTCACTTTACCCCACAGTCATTGCAGTTTCTGTGTCGCTTTTCCCCACAGTCAATGCTGTTTGTCTGTCGCTTTACACAACAGACGGTCCAGTTTGTGTGTTGCTTTACCTGACAGTCAGAGTAGTTTTTTTTTAACTTTGCCCTTCAGTCACTGTAGCTTGTGTGTCACTTTACCCCCACAGTCATTGCAGTTTTTGTGTCACTTTACCCCACAGTCATTGCAGTTTGTGTCTAACGTTACACCATAGTCAGTACAGTTTGTGCGTCACTTTACCTCAATGTCAGTGCGCTTAGTGTGTCATTTTTCCCACAGTCAGTGCAGTTTGTGTGTCACTTTACCCCACAGTCAGTGCAGTTTGTGTGTCACTTTTCACACAGTCAGTGCAGTTTGTGTGTCACTTTACCACATAGTCATTGCAAATTGTGTGTAAATTTTCTTCACAGTCAGTGCAGTTTGTGTGTCACTTTTCCCCACAGTCACGACAGTTTATACTTTACTTTACCCAACAGTCACTGCAATTTGTGTGTCACTTCAACCCACAGTCAGTTCAGTCTGTGTGTCACTTTACCCCACAGTCAGTACAGTTTGTGCGTCACTTTACCTCAATTTCAGTGCAGTTAGTGTGACACTTTACCCCCACAGTCAGTGCAGTTTGTGTGTCACGTTTCCCACCGTCATTGCTGTTTGTGTGTGTCTTTTCCCCAGAGTCAGTGGAGTTTGTGTGTCAGTTTTCCCACAGTCAGTGCAGTTTGTGTGTAAGTTTTCCCCACAGCTCGTACGGTTTGTGTGTCAGTTTACCCCATAATCAGTGGAGTTTGTGTGTCACTTTACCCCTCAGTCAGTGCAGTTTGTGTGTCACTTTACCCCACAGTCAGTGCAGTTTTTGTGTCACTTTACACCACAGTCTGTACAGTTTGTACTTTACTTTACCCCACAGTCACTGCAATTTGTCTGTCACTTCACCCCACAGTCGGTTCAGTCTGTGTGTCACTTTACCCCCACGGTCAGTGCAGTTTATGTATGTCACTTTGCCCCACAATCGGTGCAGATTTTGAGTCACTTTGCCACACAGTCAAAGCATTTTTGGCGTTACTTTAGCCAGCATTCAGTACAGTTAGTGTGTCACTTTACCCAACAGTCGGTGGTGTTTGTGCGTCACTTTACCCCATAGTCACGGCAGTTTATACTTTCCTTTACCCCACAGTCGATGCAGTTTGTGTGTCGCTTTAACCCACGGTCAATGCAGTTTGTGTGTCGCTTTACCCAACAGACGGTCCAGTTTGTGTGTTGCTTTAGCTGACAGTCAGAGTAGTTTTTGTGTAACTTTGCCCCTCAGTCACTGCAGCTTGTGTGTCACTTTACCCCACAGTCGTTGCAGTTTTTGTGTCACTTTACCCCACAGTCATTGCAGTTTGTGTCTAACGTTACAGCATAGTCAGTACAGTTTGTGCGTCACTTTACCTCAATGTCAGTGCACTTAGTGTGTCATTTTTCCCACAGTCAGTGCAGTTTGTGTGTCGCTTTACCCCACAGTCAGTGCAGTTTGTGTGTCACTTTTCACACTGTCAGTGCAGTTTGTGAGTCAGTTTTCCCCACATTTAGTATGATTTGTGTGTCAGTTTACCCCATAGTCAGTCCACTTTGTGTGTCACTTTACCCCACAGTCAGTGCAGTTTGTGTGTCACTTTACCCCACAGTCAGTGCAGTTTGTGTGTCACTTTTCCCCACAGTCAATGCAGTTTGTCTGTCACTTCACCTCACAGTCGGTTCAGTCTGTGTGTCACTTTACCCCACGGTCAGTGCAGTTTATGTATGTCACTTTGCACCACAGTCAGTGTAGTTTGTGTGTCACTTTGCCCCACAGTCGGTGCTGGTTCTGTGTCACTTCAACCCACATTTGGTGCAGTTTTTATATCACTTTTCCCGCAATCGGTGCAGATTTTGAGTCACTTTACCACACAGTCAAAGCATTTTTGCTGTTACTTTAGCCAGTATTCAGTGCAGTTAGTGTGTCACTTTACCCAACAGTCGGTGGTGTTTGTGCGTCACTTTACCCCATAGTCACGGCAGTTTATACTTTACCCCACAATCAGTGCATTTTGTGTGTCACTTTTCCCACAGTCAGTGCATTTTTGTGTCACTTTACCCCACAGTCAATGCTGTTTGTGTGTTGCTTTGCCCAACAGACGGTCCAGTTTGTATGTCGCTTTACCTGACAGTCGGAGTAGTTTTTATGTAACTTTGCCCCTCAGTCACTGCAGCTTCTGTGTCTCTTTACCCCACAGTCGTTGCAGTTTGTGTCTAACGTTGCACCATAGTCAGTACAGTTTGTGCGTCACTTTACCTCAATGTCAGTGCACTTAGTGTGTCACATTTCCCACAGTCAGTGCAGTTTGTGTGTCACTTTACCCCACAGTCAGTGCAGTTTGTGTGTCACTTTTCACACAGTCAGTGCTGTTTGTGTGTCAGTTTTCCCCACAGTTAGTACGGTTTGTGTGTCAGTTTACCCCATAGTCAGTCCACTTTGTGTGTCACTTTACCCCACAGTCAGTGCAGTTTGTGTGTCGCTTTACCCCACAGTCAGTGTAGTTTTTGTGTTACTTTACCACATATTCATTGCAAATTGTGTGTAAATTTTCCAACACAGTGCAGTTTGTGTGTCACTTTTCCCCACAGTCACGACAGTTTATACTTTACTTTACCCAACAGTCACATCAATTTGTGTGTCACTTCACCCCACAGTCGGTTCAGTCTGTGTGTCCCTTTACACAACAGTCGATGATGTTTGTGCGTCACTTTACCCCATAGTCACGACAGTTTATACTTTACTTTACCGCACAATCAGTGCAGTTAGTGTGTCACTTTTCCCACAGTCAGTGCATTTTGTGTGTCGCTTTACCCCACAGTCAATGCTGTTTGTGTGTCGCTTTACACAACAGACGGTTCAGTTTGTGTGTTGCTTTACCTGACAGTCAGAGTAGTTCTTGTGTAACTTTGCCCCTCAGTCACTGCAGTTTGTGTGTCACTTTACCCCACAGTCAGTGCAGTTTTTCTGCCACTTTACACCATAGTCAGTACAGTTTGTGCGTCACTTTACCTCAATGTCAGTGCAGTTTGTGTGTCACTTTACCGCACATACGCTGCAGTTTGTGTCGCTTTGCCCCACAGTCGGTGCCGTTTGTGTGTCACTTTACCCCACAGACAATGCAGTTTGGGTGTCACTTTTCCCACAGTCTTTACGGTTTTTTTGTGTGACTTTAACCAACAGTCAGTGCAGTTTGCCTTTAACTTTACACCATAGTCAGTACAGTTTGTGCGTCACTTTACCTCAATGTGTGCAGTTAGTGTGACACTTTACCCCACAGTCAGTGCAGTTTGTGTGTCACTTTACCCACAGTCAGTGCAGTTTGTGTGTCACGTTTCCCACAGTCAGTGCAGTTTGTGTGACCCATTTCCCACAGTCAATGCTGCTGGTGTGCGTCTTTTCCCCAGAGTCAGTGGTGTTTGTGTGTCACTTTACCCCCACCATCAGTGCAGTTTGTGTGTCTCTTCCCCAGAATCAGTGGAGTTTGTTTGTCACTTTACCCTATGGTCACCACAGTTTATACTTTACTTTACCCCACAGTCAGTGCAGTTTGTGTGTCACTTTTCCCACAGTCAGTGCAGTTTGTGTGTCACTTTTCCCATAGTCAGTGCAGTTTTTGTGTCAGTTTTCCCCACAGTTAGTATGGTTTGTCTGTCAGTTTACCCCATAGTCAGTCCACTTTGTGTGTCACTTTACTCCACAGACTGTGCAGTTTGTGTGTCACTTTACCCCATAGTCACGACAGTTTATAGTTTACTTTACCGCACAATCAGTGCAGTTAGTGTGTCACTTTTCCCACAGTCAGTGCATTTTGTGTGTCGCTTTACCCCACAGTCAATGCTGTTTGTGTGTCGCTTTACACAACAGACGGTTCAGTTTGTGTGTTGCTTTACCTGACAGTCAGAGCAGTTCTTGTGTAACTTTGCCCCTCAGTCACTGCAGTTTGTGTGTCACTTTACCCCACAGTCAGTGCAGTTTTTCTGTCACTTTACACCATAGTCAGTACAGTTTGTGCGTCACTTTACCTCAACGTCAGTGCAGTTTGTGTGTCACTTTACCGCACATACGCTGCAGTTTGTGTCGCTTTGCCCCACAGTCGGTGCCGTTTGTGTGTCACTTTACCCCACAGACAATGCAGTTTGGGTGTCACTTTTCCCACAGTCTTTACGGTTTTTTTGTGTGACTTTAACCAACAGTCAGTGCAGTTTGCCTTTAACTTTACACCATAGTCAGTACAGTTTGTGCGTCACTTTACCTCAATGTGTGCAGTTAGTGTGACACTTTACCCCACAGTCAGTGCAGTTTGTGTGTCACTTTACCCACAGTCAGTGCAGTTTGTGTGTCACGTTTCCCACAGTCAGTGCAGTTTGTGTGACCCATTTCCCACAGTCAATGCTGCTGGTGTGCGTCTTTTCCCCAGAGTCAGTGGTGTTTGTGTATCACTTTACCCCACCATCAGTGCAGTTTGTGTGTCTCTTCCCCAGAATCAGTGGAGTTTGTTTGTCACTTTACCCTATGGTCACCACAGTTTATACTTTACTTTACCCCACAGTCAGTGCAGTTTGTGTGTCACTTTTCCCACAGTCAGTGCAGTTTGTGTGTCACTTTTCCCATAGTCAGTGCAGTTTTTGTGTCAGTTTTCCCCACAGTTAGTATGGTTTGTCTGTCAGTTTACCCCATAGTCAGTCCACTTTGTGTGTCACTTTACTCCACAGACTGTGCAGTTTGTGTGTCGCTTTACCACATAGTCAATGCAAATTGTGTGTAAATTTTCTCCACAGTCAGTGCAGTTTGTGTGTCACTTTTCCCCACAGTCACTGGAGTTTGTGTGTCACTTTACCCCATAGTCACGACAGTTTATACTTTACTTTACCCCACAGTCACTGCAATTTGTGTGTCACTTCACCCCACAGTCAGTTCAGTCTGTGTGTCACTTTACCTCACAGTCAGTGCAGTTTTTGTGTCACTTTACACAACAGTCAGTACAGTTTGTGTGTCACTTTTCCCACATAGTCATTGCAAATTGTATGTAAATTTTCTCCACAATCGGTGCAGATTGTGTGTCCCTTTACCTTACAGTCAGTGCAGTTTGTGTGTCGCTTGACCCCACAGTCAGTGCAGTTTTTGTGTCACTTTACACCACAGTCAGTGCAGTTTGTATTTCACTTTACCCCACAGTCAATGCAGTTTGTGTGTCGCTTTAGGCCACAGTCAATGCTGATTGTGTGTCGCTTTACCCAACAGACAGTGCAGTTTATATGATGTCATTTTACCTGACAGTCGGTGCAGTTTTTGTGTAACTTTGCCCATCAGTCATTGCAGTTTGTGTGTCACTTAACCCCACGGATGTTGCCGTTTTTGTGTAACTTTACACCATAGTCGGTACAGTTTGTGCGTCACTTTACCTCAATGTCAGAGCAGTTAGTGTGTCACTTTAGCCCACAGTCGGTGCAGTTTGTGTGTCACTTTACCCCACAGACACTGCATTTTGCGTGTCACTTTACCCCACAGTCAGTCCAATGGTGTGTCACTTTTCCCACAGACTATGCAGTTTTTTGTGTTACTTTTCCCCACAGTCAGTGCAGTTTGTGTCTAATTTTACACCATAGTCATGTACAGTTTGTGCGTCACTTTACCTCAATTTCAGTGCAGTTTGTGTGTAGCTTTACCCAACAGACGGTGCAGTTTGTATGTCGCTTTACCCCACAGTCAATGCTGTTTGTGTGTCGCTTTACACAACAGACGGTTCAGTTTGTGTGTTGCTATACCTGACAGTTGGAGTAGTTTTTGTGTAACTTTGCCCCTAAGTCACTGCAGTTTGTGTGTCACTTTACCCCACAGTCAGTGCAGTCTGTGTGTCACTTTTCCCCCACAGTTAGTAAGGTTAGTATGTCAGATTACCCCATAGTCAGTCCAGTTTCTGTGTCACTTTACCTCACAGTCATTGCCTTTGTGTGTCACGTCACCCCACAGTCAGTGCAGTTAGTGTGTAACTTTACACCAGAGTCAGTGCCGTTTGTGTGTCACTTTTCTCCACGGTCAATGCAGTTTGTGTGTCGCTTTACCCCACAGTCTGTACAGTTTGTGTGTCAACTTTCCCCACAGTTGGTGCAGTTTGTGTGTCACTTTACACCATAGTCAATGCAGTTTGTGTGTAAGTTTACACCACAGTCAGTGCCGTTTGTGTGTCACTTTACCCCACAGTCGGTGCAGTTCGTGTGTCACTTTACCCCACAGTCGGTGCAGTTCGTGTGTCACTTTACCCCACAGTCGGTGCAGTTCGTGTGTCGCTTTACCCCACATTCAGTGCAGTTTGGGTGTCACTTTACCCCACAGACAGTCCAGATTGTGTGTCACTTTTTCAACCGTCTGTGCAGTTTTTTGTGTGAGTTTTCCCCACAGTTCAGTGGAGTTTGTGTGTCAATTTACCCCAAATTCGCCACAGTCTATACTTTACTTTAGGCAACAGTGAGTGCAGTTTGTGTGTCACTTTTCCCACAGTGAGTGCAGTTTGTGTGTCACTTTTCCCACAGTCAGTGCAGTTTGTGTGTCGCTTTACCCAACAGGCGTTGCAGTTTGTGAATCACTTTTCCTCACAGTCAGTACAGTTTGTGTTTCGCTTTTCCCCACAGTCAGTGCAGTTTGTGTGTAACTTTACACCACAGTCAGTGCCGTTTGTGTGTCACTTTTCTCCACAGTCGATGCAGCTTATGTGTAACTTTACACCTCAGTCAGTGCAGTTAGTGTGTCACTACACCCTACAGTTGGTGCAGTTTGGGTGTCACTTTACCCGACAGACAGTCCAGATTGTGTGTCACTTTTCCCAGTCTGTGCAGTTTTTTGTGAGTTTTCCCCACAGTTCAGTGGAGTTTGTGTGTCAATTTACCCCAAATTCTCCACAGTCTTTCCTTTACTTTAGCCCACAGTGAGTGCAGTTTGGGTGTCACTTTTCCCACAGTCAGTGTAGTTTGTGTATCGCTTTACCCAACAGACGTTGCAGTTCGTGAGTCACTTTACCTCACAGTCAGTGCAGTTTCTGTGTCGCTTTATCCCACAGTCAGTGCAATTTGTGAGTAACTTTACACCACAGTCAGTGCAATTTTTGTGTCACTTTACGCCACAGTCAGTACAGATTGTACTTCACTTTACCCCACAGTCAGTGCATTTTGTGTGTGAACTTTCACCACAGTTGGAGCCGTTTGTGTGTAACTTTACACCACAGTCAGTGCAGTTTGTGTGTCGCTTTACTCCACAGTGAGTGAAGTTTGGGTGTCACTTTTCCCACAGTCAGTGCAGTTTGTGTATCGCTTTACCCAACAGACGTTGCAGTTTGTGAGTCACTTTACCTCACAGTCAGTGCAATTTTTGTGTCACTTTATGCCACGTCAGTACAGCTTGTGTGTCACTTTACCACACAGTCAGTGCAGTTTGTGTGTTGCTTTAGCCCACAGGCAGTACAGTTTTTGTGTCAACTTTCCCCACAGTTGCTGCAGTTTTTGTGTCACTTTATGCCATAGTCATTGCAGTTTGTGTGTAACTTTACACCTTAGTCAGTACAGTTTGTGCGTCACTTTACCCCAAAGTCAGTGCAGTTTGTGGGTCACCTTTCCCACAGTCAGTGCAGTTTGTGTGTGTATTTTCCCCAGGGTCAGTGGAGTTTGTGTTTCACTTTACCACAATGTCACCACAGTTTATACTTTAATTTACCCGACAGTCAGTGCAGTTTGTTTGTCACTTTTCCCACAGTCAGTGCAGTTTGTGTGTCGCTTTTCCCACAATCAGTGCAGTTTGTGTGTCACTTTACCTCACAGTCAGTGCAGTTTGTGTGTCGCTTTAAGCCACAGTCACTAGTTTTTGTGTCACTTTACCCCACAGTCAGTGACGTTTGTGTGTCACTTTACCCCACAATCAGTACAGTTTGTGTGTCACTTTACACCACATTCAGTGAAGTTTGGGTGTCACTTTACCCCAAATTCTCCACAGTCTATACTTTACTTTAGCCCACAGTGAGTGCAGTTTATGTGTCACTTTTCCCACAGTCAGTGCAGTTTGTGTGTCACTTTTCCCACAGTCAGGGCAGTTTGTGTGTCACTTTTCCCCACAGTCAGTGCAGTTTGTGTGTCACTTTTCCCCACAGTCAGTGCAGTTTGTGTGTCGCTTTACCCCACAGTCTGTACAGTTTGTGTGTCACTTTTCCCCACAGTCAGTGCAGTTTGTGTGTCAACTTTCCCCACAGTTGGTGCAGTTTGTGTGTCACTTTACCCCACAGTCGGTGCAGTGTGTGTGTCACTTTACCCCACATTCAGTGAAGTTTGGGTGTCACTTTACCCCACAGACAGTCCAGATTGTGTGTCACTTTATCAACAGTCTGTGCAGTTTTTTGTGTGAGTTTTCCCCACAGTTCAGTGGAGTTTGTGTGTCAATTTACCCCAAATTCTCCACAGTCTATACTTTATTTTAGCCCACAGTGAGTGCAGTTTGTGTGTCACTTTTCCCACAATCAGTGCAGTTTGTGTGTCACTTTTCCCCACAGTCAGTGCAGTTTGTGTGTCACTTTATCCCCCAATCAGTGCAATTTTTGTGTCACTTTACACCACAGTCAGTGCCATTTGTGTGTCACTTTACCCCACAGTCAGTGCAGTTTGTGTGTCAACTTTCCCCACAGTTGGAACCGTTTGTGTGTCACTTTACACCATAGTCAGTGCAGTTTGTGTGTAACTTTACACCACAGTCAGTGCCGTTAGTGTGTCACTTTACCCCACAGTCGGTGCAGTTTGTGTGTCGCTTTACTCCACATTCAGTGAAGTTTGGGTGTCACTTTACCCCAAATTCTCCACAGTCTATACTTTATTTTAGCCCACAGTGAGTGCAGTTTGTGTGTCACTTTTCCCACAGTCAGTGCAGTTTGTGTGTCGCTTTACCCAACAGACGTTGCAGTTTGTCAGTCACTTTACCTCACAGTCAGTACAGTTTGTGTGTAACTTTACACCACAGTCAGTGGCCGTTTGTGTGTCACTTTTTGCACTGTCAGTGCAGTTTGTGTGTCAACGTTTCCCTCACAGTTAGTACAGTTAGTGTGTCAGATTACCCCATAGTCAGTCCACTTTGTGTGTCACTTTACCCCAGTCAGTGCGGTTTGTGTGTCACTTTACCCCACAGTCAGTGCCATTTGTGTGTCACTTTCCCCCACAGTCGATGCAATTTCTGTGTCGCTTTACCCAACAGACGTTGCAGTTTGTCAGTCACTTTACTCACAGTCAGTACAGTTTGTGTGTCGCTTTTCCCCACAGTCAGTGCAGTTTTGTGTGTAACTTTACACCACAGTCGATGCAGTTTGTGTGTCGCTTTATCCCACAGTCTGTACAGTTTGTGTGTCACTTTACCCCACAGACAGTCCAGATTATGTGTCACTTTTTCAACCGTCTGTGCAGTTTTTTGTGTGAGTTTTCCCCACAGTTCAGTGCAGTTTGTGTATCGCTTTACCCAACAGACGTTGCAGTTTGTGTGTCACTTTACCCCACAGTCAGTGCAGTTTGTATGTCGCTTTAAGCCACAGTCACTAGTTTTTGTGTCACTTTACCCCACAGTCTGTACAGTTTGTGTGTCACTTTACCCCACAGACAGTCCAGATTATGTGTCACTTTTTCAACCGTCTGTGCAGTTTTTTGTGTGAGTTTTCCCCACAGTTCAGTGCAGTTTGTGTGTCGCTTTACCCAACAGACGTTGCAGTTTGTCAGTCACTTTACCTCACAGTCAGTACAGTTTGTGTGTCACTTTACACCACTGTCTGTGCCGTTTGTGTGTCACTTTTTCCACTGTCAGTGCAGTTTGTGTGTCGCTTTACCCAACAGACGTTGCAGTTTGTCAGTCACTACCTCACAGTCAGTACAGTTTGTGTGTCGCTTTTCCCCACAGTCATTGCAGTTTGTGTGTAACTTTACACCACTGTCAGTGCCCTTTGTGTGTCACTTTTTCCACTGTCAGTGCAGTTTTTGTGTCACTTTTCCCCACAGTCGATGCAGTTTGTGTGTAACTTTACCCCACATTCAGTGCAGTTTGCGTGTAACTTTCCCCCACAGTCAGTGCTGTTTGTGTGTCACTTTCCGCCACAGTCAGTGCAGTTTGCGTGTAACTTTACCCCACAGTCAGTGCAGTTTGTGTCACTACACCCCACAGTCTGTGCCGTTTGTGTGTCACTTTTCCCCACAGTCGATGCAGTTTGTGTGTCGCTTTAACCCACAGTCGGTGAAGTTTGTGTGTCGCTTTACCCCACATTCAGTGCAGTTTGGGTGTCACTTTAGCCCACAGACAGTCCAGATTGTGTGTCACTTTTCCCACAGTCTTGCAGTTTTTTGTGTGAGTTTTCCCCACCGTTCAGTGGAGTATGTGTGTCAATTTACCCCAAATTCTCCACAGTCTATACTTTAATTTAGCCCACAGTGATTGCAGTTTGGGTGTCACTTTTCCCACAGTCAGTGCAGTTTTTGTATCACTTTACACCACAGTCAGTACAGATTGTACTTCACTTTACCACACAGTCAGTGCAGTATGTGTGTCGCTTTAGCCCACAGGCAGTACAGTTTTTATGTCAACTTTCCCAACAGTTAGTGCAGTTTTTGTGTCACTTTACGCCGTAGTCAGTGCAGTTTGTATGTAAATTTACATCACAGTCAGTACAGTTAGTGCGTCACTTTGCCCCACCGTCAGTGCTGTTTGTGTGTGTGTTTTCCCCAGAGTCAGTGGAGTTTGTGTGTCACTTTACCACATGGTCACCACAGTTTATACTTTACTTTACCCCACTGTCAGTGCAGTTTGTGTGTCACTTTTCCCCACAGTTAGCACGGTTAGTGTATCAGATTACCCCATAGTCAGTCCATTTTGTGTGTCACTTTACCCCACAGTCAGTGCCGTTTGTGCGTCCCTTTACCTCACAATCAGTGCAGTTTTTGTGTCACTTAACCCCACAGTCTGTGCAGTTTGGTTGTCACTTTACCCCACAGTCAGTCCAGACGGTGTGTCACTTTTCCCACAGTCAGTGCAGTTTGTGTCTCGCTTTACCTAACAGATGTTGCAGTTTGTCAGTCACGTTACCTCACAGTCAGTACAGTTTGTGTGTCACTTTTCCCCACAGTCAGTGCAGTTTGTGTGTCACTTTACCCCACAGTCACTATAGTTTGTGTGTCACTTTACCCCACAGTCAGTGCAATTTTTGTGTCACTTTACACCACAGTCAGTACAGATTGTACTTCACTTTACCACACAGTCAGTGCAGTTTGTGTGTTGCTTTAGCCCACAGGCAGTACAGTTTTTGTGTCAACTTTCCCCACAGTTGGTGCAGTTTGTGTGTCACTTTATCCCACAGTCAGTATAGTTTGTGCTTCAATTTACCTCAATGTCAGTGCAGTTTTTGTGTCACTTTTCACCACTGTCAGTGCCGTTTGTGTGAAATTTTACACCACAGTCAGTGCCATTTGTGTGTCACTTTTCTGCAAAGTCAATGCAGTTTGGGTGTCACTTTAGCCCACAGACAGTCCAGATTGTGTGTCACTTTTCCCACAGTCTTGCAGTTTTTTGTGTGAGTTTTCCCCACCGTTCAGTGGAGTATGTGTGTCAATTTACCCCAAATTCTCCACAGTCTATACTTTAATTTAGCCCACAGTGAGTGCAGTTTGTGAGTCACTTTACCCACAGTCAGTACAGATTGTGCTTCACTTTACCCCACAGTCACTGTAGTTTGTGTGTCACCTATCCCACAGTCAGTGCAGTTTGTGTGTGTTTTTTCCCCAGAGTCAGTGCAGTGTGTGTGTCACTTTTCCCCACAGTAAGTATGGTTAGTGTGTCAGATTACCCCATAGTCAGTCCACTTTGTGTATCACTTTACCCCACAGTCAGTGCCGTTTGTGTGTCACTTTACCCCACAGTCAGTGCAGTTTGTGTGTCGCTTTTCCCCACAATCTGTGTAGTTTGTGTGTCACTTTACCCCACAGTCAGTGCAATTTTTGTATCACTTTACACCACAGTCAGTACAGATTGTACTTCACTTTACCACACAGTCAGTGCAGTATGTGTGTCGCTTTAGCCCACAGGCAGTACAGTTTTTATGTCAACTTTCCCAACAGTTAGTGCAGTTTTTGTGTCACTTTACGCCGTAGTCAGTGCAGTTTGTATGTAAATTTACACCACAGTCAGTACAGTTAGTGCGTCACTTTGCCCCACAGTCAGTGCTCTTTGTGTGTGTGTTTTTTTCCCCAGAGTCAGTGGAGTTTGTGTGTCACTTTTTCCACAGTCAGTGCAGTTTGTGTGTCACTTTTCCCCACAGTTAGCATGGTTAGTGTATCAGATTACCTCATAGTCAGTCCATTTTGTGTGTCACTTTACCCACAGTCAGTGCCGTTTGTGCGTCCCTTTACCTCACAATCAGTGCAGTTTTTGTGTCACTTAACCCCACAGTCTGTGCAATTTGGTTGTCACTTTACCCTACAGTCAGTCCAGACGGTGTGTCACTTTTCCCACAGTCAGTGCAGTTTGTGTCTCGCTTTACCTAACAGATGTTGCAGTTTGTCAGTCACGTTACCTCACAATCAGTACAGTTTGTGTGTCACTTTTCCCCACAGTCAGTGCAGTTTGTGTGTCACTTTACCCCACAGTCACTATAGTTTGTGTGTCACTTTACCCCACAGTCAGTACAGATTGTACTTCACTTTACCACACAACCAGTGCAGTTTGTGTGTTGCTTTAGCCCACAGGCAGTACAGTTTTTGTGTCAACTTTCCCCACAGTTGGTGCAGTTTGTGTGTCACTTTATCCCACATTCAGTGCAGTTTGGGTGTCACTTAACCCCACAGACAGGCCAGATTGTGTGTCACTTTTCCCACAGTCTGCGCAGTTTTTTGTGTGAGTTTTCCCCACAGTTCAGTGGAGTTTGTGTGTCAATTTACCACAAATTCTCCACAGTCTATACTTTTCCTTAGCCCACAGTGAGTGCAGTTTGTATGTCACTTTTCCCACAGTCAGTGCAGTTTGTGTGTCGCTTCACCCAACAGACGTTGCAGTTTGTCAGTCACTTTTCCCCACAGTCAGAACAGTTTGTGTGTAACTTTACACCACAGTCAGTGCCATTTGTGTGTCACTTTTCCCCACAGTCAGTACAGTTTGTGTGGGGCTTTTCCCCACAGTCAGTGCAGTTTGTGTGTAACTTTACACCACAGTCAGTGCCATTTGTATGTCATTTTTCTCCACAGTCGATGCAGTTTGTGTGTCGCTTTACACCATAGTCAATACATTTTGTGTGTCAACTTTCCCCACAGTTGGTGCAGTTTGTGTGTCACTTTCCAACATAGTGCAGTTTGTCTGTAACTTTACACCACAGTCAGTGCAGTTAGGGTGTCACTTTTCACCACAGTCGGTGCAGTTTGGGTATCACTGTATCCCACAGTTGATGCAGATTGTGTGTCACTTTACCCTGCACTCAGTATGGTTTGTGTGTCACTTTACCCCACAGTCAGTGCAGTTTTTGTGTCACTTTTCACTACAGTCGGTGCAGTTTGGGTATCACTGTATCCCACAGTTGATGCAAATTGTGTGTCACTTTACCCCACAGTCAGTATAGTTTGTGCTTCAATTTACCTCAATGTCAGTGCAGTTTTTGTGTCACTTTTCACCACTGTCAGTGCCGTTTGTGTGAAATTTTACACCACAGTCAGTGCCATTTGTGTGTCACTTTTCTGCAAAGTCAATGCAGTTTGGGTGTCACTTTAGCCCACAGACAGTCCAGATTGTGTGTCACTTTTCCCACAGTCTTGCAGTTTTTTGTGTGAGTTTTCCCCACCGTTCAGTGGAGTATGTGTGTCAATTTACCCCAAATTCTCCACAGTCTATACTTTAATTTAGCCCACAGTGAGTGCAGTTTGTGAGTCACTTTACCCACAGTCAGTACAGATTGTACTTCACTTTACCCCACAGTCACTGTAGTTTGTGTGTCACCTATCCCACAGTCAGTGCAGTTTGTGTGTGTTTTTTCCCCAGAGTCAGTGCAGTTTGTGTGTCACTTTTCCCCACAGTAAGTATGGTTAGTGTGTCAGATTACCCCATAGTCAGTCCACTTTGTGTGTCACTTTACCCCACAGTCAGTGCAGTTTGTGTGTCGCTTTACCCCACAGTCAGTGCAATTTTTGTATCACTTTACACCACAGTCAGTACAGATTGTACTTCACTTTACCACACAGTCAGTGCAGTATGTGTGTCGCTTTAGCCCACAGGCAGTACAGTTTTTATGTCAACTTTCCCAACAGTTAGTGCAGTTTTTGTGTCACTTTACGCCGTAGTCAGTGCAGTTTGTATGTAAATTTACACCACAGTCAGTACAGTTAGTGCGTCACTTTGCCCCACAGTCAGTGCTGTTTGTGTGTGTGTTTTTTCCCCAGAGTCAGTGGAGTTTGTGTGTCACTTTTTCCACAGTCAGTGCAGTTTGTGTATCACTTTTCCCCACAGTTAGCACGGTTTAGTGTATCAGATTACCCCATAGTCAGTCCATTTTGTGTGTCACTTTACCCCACAGTCAGTGCCGTTTGTGCGTCCCTTTACCTCACAATCAGTGCATTTTTTGTGTCGCTTTACCCCACAGTCAGTGCAGTTTTTGTGTCACTTAACCCCACAGTCTGTAAAGTTTGGTTGTCACTTTACCCCACAGTCAGTCCAGACGGTGTGTCACTTTTCCCACAGTCAGTGCAGTTTGTGTCTCGCTTTACCTAACAGATGTTGCAGTTTGTCAGTCACGTTACCTCACAATCAGTACAGTTTGTGTGTCACTTTTCCCCACAGTCAGTGCAGTTTGTGTGTCGCTTTACCCCACAGTCACTATAGTTTGTGTGTCACTTTACCCCACAGTCAGTGCAATTTTTGTGTCACTTTACACCACAGTCAGTACAGATTGTACTTCACTTTACCACACAACCAGTGCAGTTTGTGTGTTGCTTTAGCCCACAGGCAGTACAGTTTTTGTGTCAACTTTCCCCACAGTTGGTGCAGTTTGTGTGTCACTTTTCCCACAGTCTGCGCAGTTTTTTGTGTGAGTTTTCCCCAAAGTTCAGTGGAGTTTGTGTGTCAATTTACCACAAATTCTCCACAGTCTATACTTTTCCTTAGCCCACAGTGAGTGCAGTTTGTGTGTCACTTTTCCCACAGTCAGTGCAGTTTGTGTGTCGCTTCACCCAACAGACGTTGCAGTTTGTCAGTCACTTTACCTCACAGTCAGTACAGTTTGTGTGGTGCTTTTCCCCACAGTCAGTGCAGTTTGTGTGGGGCTTTTCCCCACAGTCAGTGCAGTTTGTGTGTAACTTTACACCACAGTCAGTGCCATTTGTATGTCACTTTTCTCCACAGTCGATGCAGTTTGTGTGTCGCTTTACACCATAGTCAATACATTTTGTGTGTCAACTTTCCCCACAGTTGGTGCAGTTTGTGTGTCACTTTCCAACATAGTCAGTGCAGTTTGTCTGTAACTTTACACCACAGTCAGTGCAGTTAGGGTGTCACTTTCCACCACAGTCGGTGCAGTTTGGGTATCACTGTATCCCACAGTTGATGCAGATTGAGTGTCACTTTACCCTGCACTCAGTATGGTTTGTGTTTCACTTTACCCCACAGTCAGTGCAGTTAATGTGTCACTTTACTCCACTGTCGGTGCAGTTTCTGTGTCACTTTTCCCCACAGTCGGTGCAGTTTGGGTATCACTGTATCCCACAGTTGATGCAAATTGTGTGTCACTTTACCCCACAGTCAGTATAGTTTGTGCTTCAATTTACCTCAATGTCAGTGCGATTAGAGTGTCACTTTTCACCACAGTCAGTGCAGTTTTTGTGTCACTTTTCACCACTGTCAGTGCCGTTTGTGTGAAATTTTACACCACAGTCAGTGCCATTTGTGTGTCACTTTTCTGCAAAGTCAATGCAGTTTGTGTGTTGCTTTAGCCCACAGTCAGTACAGTTTGTGTGTCAACTTTCCTCACGGTTGGTGCAGTTTGTGTGTAACTTTACACCACAGTCAGTGCCATAAGTGTGTCACTTTACCCCACAGTCGGTGCAGTTTCTGTGTTGCTTTACCCCACATTCAGTGAAGTTTGGGTGTCACTTTACCCCACAGACAGTCCAGATTGTGTCACTTTTCCCACAGTCTGTGCAGTTTTTTGTGTGAGTTTTCCCCACAGTTTAGTGGAGTTTGTGTGTCAATTTACCCCGAATTCACCACAGTCTATACTTTACTTTAGCCCACAGTGAGTGCAGTTTGTATGTCACTTTTCCCACAGTCAGTGCAGTTTGTGTCTTGCTTTACCCAACAGACGTTGCAGTTTGTCAGTCACTTTACCTCACAGTCAGTACAGTTTGTGTGTCGCTTTTCCCCACAGTCAGTGCAGTTTGTGTGTAACTTTACCCCACAGTCAGTGCAGTTTGTGTGTAACTTTTCTCCACAGTTGATGCAGTTTGTGTGGGGCTTTTCCCCACAGTCAGTGCAGTTTGTGTGTCACTTTCCAACATAGTCAGTGCAGTTTGTCTGTAACTTTATACCACAGTCAGTGCAGTTAGGGTGTCACTTTTCACCACAGTCGGTGCAGTTTGGGTATCACTGTATCCCACAGTTGATGCAGATTCTGTGTCACTTTACCCTGCACTCAGTATGGTTTGCGTTTCACTTTACCCCACAGTCAGTGCAGTTTTTGTGTCACTTTTCCCCACAGTCAGTGCAGTTTGGGTATCACTGTATCCCACAGTTGATGCAGGTTGTGTGTCACTTTACCCCACAGTCAGTATAGTTTGTGCTTCAATTTACCTCAATGTCAGTGCAGTTAGAGTGTCACTTTTCACCACAGTCAGTGCAGCTTTTGTGTCACTTTTCACCACTGTCAGTGCCGTTTGTGTGAAATTTTACACCACAGTCAGTGCCATTTGTGTGTCACTTTTCTGCAAAGTCGATGCAGTTTGTGTGTTGCTTTACCCCACAGTCAGTACAGTTTGTGTGTCAACTTTCCTCACGGTTGGTGCAGTTTGTGTGTCACTTTACGCCATAGTGCAGTTTGTGTGTAACTTTACACCACAGTCAGTGCCATAAGTGTGTCACTTTACCCCACAGTCGGTGCAGTTTCTGTGTTGCTTTACCCCACATTCAGTGAAGTTTGGGTGTCACTTTACCCCACAGACAGTCCAGATTGTGTCACTTTTCCCACAGTCTGTGCAGTTTTTTGTGTGAGTTTTCCCCACAGTGAGTGCAGTTTGTGTGTCACTTTTCCCACAGTCAGTGCAGTTTGTGTCTCGCTTTACCCAACAGACGTTGCAGTTTGTCAGTCACTTTACCTCACAGTCAATACAGTTTGTGTGTCGCTTTTCCCCAAAGTCAGTGCAGTTTATGTGTCGTTTTACACAACAGTCACTGTAGTTTGTGTGTCACTTTGCCCCACAGTCAGTGCAATTTTTGTGTCACTTTACACCACAGTCAGTACAGATTGTACTTTACTTTACAACACAGTCAGTGCAGTTTGTGTGTTGCTTTAGCCCACAGGCAGTACAGTTTTTGTGTCAACTTTCCCCACAGTTGGTGCAGTTCGTGTGTCACTTTACGCCATAGTCAGTGCAGTTTGTGTATCGCTTTACCCAACAGACATTGCAGTTTGTCAGTCACTTTACCTCACAGTCAGTACAGTTTGTGTGTCGCTTTTCCCCACAGTCGGTGCAGTTTGTGTGTCGCTTTACACCACAGTCACTGTAGTTTGTGTGTCACTTTACCCCACAGTCAGTGCCGTTTGTGTGTCACTTTTCCCCACAGTTAGTACGGTTAGTGTGTCAGATTACCCCATAGTCAGTCCACTTTCTGTGTCACTTTACCCCACAGTCAGTGCAGTTTGTGTGTCACCTTTCCCATGGTCAGTGCAGTTTGTGTGTGTTTTTTCCCCTGGGTCAGTGGAGTTTGTGTTTCACTTTACCCCATGGTCACCACAGTTTATACTTTAATTTACCCGACAGTCAGTGCAGTTTGTTTGTCACTTTTCCCACAGTCAGTGCAGTTTGTGTGTCACTTTTCCCCACAGTTAGTACGGTTTGTGTGTCAGTTTACCCCATAGTCAGTCCACTTTGTGTGTCACTTTACCCCACAGTCAGTGCCGTTTGTGTGTCAATTTACCCCACAGTCAGTGCAGTTTGTATGTCACTTTACCCAACAGTCACTGTAGTTTGTGTGTCACTTTACTGGACAGTCAGTGGAGTTTGTGTGTCACTTTACCCCACAGTCAGTACACTTTGTGTGTCAACTTTCCCCACAGTTGGTGCAGTTTGTGTGTCACTTTACGCCATAGTCAGTGCAGTTTGTGTGTAACTTTACACCACAGTCAGTGCCGTTTGTGTGTCGCTTTACCCCACAGTCGGTGCAGTTTGTGTGTCGCTTTACCCCACATTCAGTGAAATTTGGGAGTCACTTTACCCCACAGTCAGTACACTTTGTGTGTCACTTTATCCAACAGTCAGTACACTTTGTGTGTCACTTTACCCAACAGTCACTGTAGTTTGTGTGTCACTTTACCCACAGTCGGTGCAATTTTTGTGTCTCTTTACACCACAGTCAGTACTGATTGTACTTCACTTTACTCCACAGTCACTGTAGTTTGTGTGTCACTTAACCCCACAGTCAGTGCAATATTTGTGTCACTTTACAACACACTCAGTACAGATTGTACTTCACTTTACCACACAGTCAGTGCAGTTTGTGTGTCGCTTTAGCCCACAGGCAGTACAGTTTTTGTGTCAACTTTCCCAACAGTTGGTACAGTTTTTGTGTCACTTTACGCCATAGTCAGTGCAGTTTGTATGTAACTTTACACCACAGTCAGTACAGTTTGTGCATCACTTTACCCCACAGTCAGTGCAGTTGGTGTGTCACCTATTCCACAGTCAGTGCAGTTTGTGTGTGTTTTTCCCAGAGTCAGTGGAGTTTGTGTGTCACTTTACCATGTGGTCACCACAGTTTATACTTTACTTTACCCGACAGTCAGTGCAGTTTGTTTGTTCATTTCCCACAGTCAGTGCAGTTTGTGTGTCACTTTTCCCCACAGTTAGTACGGTTAGTGTGTCAGATTACCCCATAGTCAGTCCACTTTCTGTGTCACTTTACCCCACAGTCAGTGCCGTTTGTGTGTCACTTTCCCCCACAGTCGATGCAGTTTGTGTGTCGCTTTACCCCACAGTCAGTACAGTTTGTGTGTCAACATTCCCCACAGTTTGGTGCAGTTTGTGTGTCACTTTACGCCATAGTCAGTGCAGTTTGTGTGTAACTTTACACCACAGTCAGTGCCGTTTGTGTGTCACTTTACCCCACAGTCGGTGCAGTTTGTGTGTCGCTTTACCCCACATTCAGTGAAATCTGGGAGTCACTTTACCCCACAGACAGACCAGATTGTGTGTCACCTATCCCAGAGTCTGTGCAGTTTGTCTGTGTTTTTTCCCCAGAGTCAGTGGAGTTTGTGTGTCACTTTACCACATGGTCACCACAGTTAAAACTTTACTTTACACGACAGTCAGTGCAGTTTGTTTGTCACTTTTTGCAAAGTCAGTGCTTTTTGTGGGTCACTTTTCCCCCACAGTTAGTACGGTTATTGTGTCAGATTACCCCATTTTCAGTCCACTTTGTGTGTCACTTTAACCCACAGTCAGTGCAGTTAGTGTGTACCTTTAACCCACAGTCAATGCCATTTGTGTGTCACTTTACTCCACAGTCAGTGCAGTTAGTGTGTCACTTTAACCCACAGTCAGTGCAGTTTGTGTGTCACTTTACCCCACATTCAGTGCAGTTTGTGTGTCACTTTACTCCACAGTCAGTGCAGTTAGTGTGTACCTTTACCCCAGTCAGTGCCGTTTGTGTGTCACTTTACCCCACATTCAGTGCAGTTTGTGTGTCACTTTCCGCCACAGTCAGTGCAGTTTGCGTGTAACTTTACCCCACAGTCAGTGCCGTTTGTGTGTCACTTTACCCCACATCCAGTGCAGTTTGGGTGTCACTTTACCCCACAAATGTCCAGACTGTCTGTCACTTTTCCCACAGTCTGTGCAGTTTTTTGTGTGTTTTCCCCATAATTCAGTGGAGTTTGTGTGTCAATTTACCCCAAATTCTCCACATCTATCCTTTGCTTTAGCCCACAGTGAGTGCAGTTTGTGTCTCACTTTACCCAACAGACGTTGCAGTTTGTCAGTCACTTTACCTCACAGTCAGTGCAGTTTGTGTGTGTTTTTTCCCCTGGGTCAGTGGAGTTTGTGTTTCACTTTACCCCATGGTCACCACAGTTTATACATTAATTTACCCGACAGTCAGTGCAGTTTGTGTGTCACTTTTCACCACAGTCAGTATAGTTTGTGCTTCAATTTACCTCAATGTCAGTGCAGTTAGAGTGTCACTTTTCACCACAGTCAGTGCAGCTTTTGTGTCACTTTTCACCACTGTCAGTGCCGTTTGTGTGAAATTTTACACCACAGTCAGTGCCATTTGTGTGTCACTTTTCTGCAAAGTCGATGCAGTTTGTGTGTTGCTTTACCCCACAGTCAGTACAGTTTGTGTGTCAACTTTCCTCACGGTTGGTGCAGTTTGTGTGTCACTTTACGCCATAGTGCAGTTTGTGTGTAACTTTACACCACAGTCAGTGCCATAAGTGTGTCACTTTACCCCACAGTCGGTGCAGTTTCTGTGTTGCTTTACCCCACATTCAGTGAAGTTTGGGTGTCACTTTACCCCACAGACAGTCCAGATTGTGTCACTTTTCCCACAGTCTGTGCAGTTTTTTGTGTGAGTTTTCCCCACAGTGAGTGCAGTTTGTGTGTCACTTTTCCCACAGTCAGTGCAGTTTGTGTCTCGCTTTACCCAACAGACGTTGCAGTTTGTCAGTCACTTTACCTCACAGTCAATACAGTTTGTGTGTCGCTTTTCCCCAAAGTCAGTGCAGTTTATGTGTCGTTTTACACAACAGTCACTGTAGTTTGTGTGTCACTTTGCCCCACAGTCAGTGCAATTTTTGTGTCACTTTACACCACAGTCAGTACAGATTGTACTTTACTTTACAACACAGTCAGTGCAGTTTGTGTGTTGCTTTAGCCCACAGGCAGTACAGTTTTTGTGTCAACTTTCCCCACAGTTGGTGCAGTTCGTGTGTCACTTTACGCCATAGTCAGTGCAGTTTGTGTATCGCTTTACCCAACAGACATTGCAGTTTGTCAGTCACTTTACCTCACAGTCAGTACAGTTTGTGTGTCGCTTTTCCCCACAGTCGGTGCAGTTTGTGTGTCGCTTTACACCACAGTCACTGTAGTTTGTGTGTCACTTTACCCCACAGTCAGTGCCGTTTGTGTGTCACTTTTCCCCACAGTTAGTACGGTTAGTGTGTCAGATTACCCCATAGTCAGTCCGCTTTCTGTGTCACTTTACCCCACAGTCAGTGCAGTTTGTGTGTCACCTTTCCCATGGTCAGTGCAGTTTGTGTGTGTTTTTTCCCCTGGGTCAGTGGAGTTTGTGTTTCACTTTACCCCATGGTCACCACAGTTTATACTTTAATTTACCCGACAGTCAGTGCAGTTTGTTTGTCACTTTTCCCACAGTCAGTGCAGTTTGTGTGTCACTTTTCCCCACAGTTAGTACGGTTTGTGTGTCAGTTTACCCCATAGTCAGTCCACTTTGTGTGTCACTTTACCCCACAGTCAGTGCCGTTTGTGTGTCAATTTACCCCACAGTCAGTGCAGTTTGTATGTCACTTTACCCAACAGTCACTGTAGTTTGTGTGTCACTTTACTGGACAGTCAGTGGAGTTTGTGTGTCACTTTACCCCACAGTCAGTACACTTTGTGTGTCAACTTTCCCCACAGTTGGTGCAGTTTGTGTGTCACTTTACGCCATAGTCAGTGCAGTTTGTGTGTAACTTTACACCACAGTCAGTGCCGTTTGTGTGTCGCTTTACCCCACAGTCGGTGCAGTTTGTGTGTCGCTTTACCCCACATTCAGTGAAATTTGGGAGTCACTTTACCCCACAGTCAGTACACTTTGTGTGTCACTTTATCCAACAGTCAGTACACTTTGTGTGTCACTTTACCCAACAGTCACTGTAGTTTGTGTGTCACTTTACCCACAGTCGGTGCAATTTTTGTGTCTCTTTACACCACAGTCAGTACTGATTGTACTTCACTTTACTCCACAGTCACTGTAGTTTGTGTGTCACTTAACCCCACAGTCAGTGCAATATTTGTGTCACTTTACAACACACTCAGTACAGATTGTACTTCACTTTACCACACAGTCAGTGCAGTTTGTGTGTCGCTTTAGCCCACAGGCAGTACAGTTTTTGTGTCAACTTTCCCAACAGTTGGTACAGTTTTTGTGTCACTTTACGCCATAGTCAGTGCAGTTTGTATGTAACTTTACACCACAGTCAGTACAGTTTGTGCATCACTTTACCCCACAGTCAGTGCAGTTGGTGTGTCACCTATTCCACAGTCAGTGCAGTTTGTGTGTGTTTTTCCCCAGAGTCAGTGGAGTTTGTGTGTCACTTTACCATGTGGTCACCACAGTTTATACTTTACTTTACCCGACAGTCAGTGCAGTTTGTTTGTTCATTTCCCACAGTCAGTGCAGTTTGTGTGTCACTTTTCCCCACAGTTAGTACGGTTAGTGTGTCAGATTACCCCATAGTCAGTCCACTTTCTGTGTCACTTTACCCCACAGTCAGTGCCGTTTGTGTGTCACTTTCCCCCACAGTCGATGCAGTTTGTGTGTCGCTTTACCCCACAGTCAGTACAGTTTGTGTGTCAACATTCCCCACAGTTGGTGCAGTTTGTGTGTCACTTTACGCCATAGTCAGTGCAGTTTGTGTGTAACTTTACACCACAGTCAGTGCCGTTTGTGTGTCACTTTACCCACAGTCAGTGCAGTTTGTGTGTCACTTTACCCAACAGAAGTTGCAGTTTGTCAGTCACTTAACCTCACAGTCAGTGCAGTTTGTGTGTCGCTTTACCCCACAGTCACTGTGGTTTGTGTGTCATTTTACCCCACAGTCAGTGCAATTTTTTTGTCACTCTAGGCCACAGTCAGTACAGATTGTACTTCAATTTACCCCACTGTCACTGTAGTTTGTGTGTCACTTACCGCCATAGTCAGTGCAGTTTGTGTGTAACTTTACACCTCAGTCAGTACAATTTGTGCATCACTTTACCCCACAGTCAGTGCAGTTGGTGTGTCACCTATTCCACAGTCAGTGCAGTTTGTGTGTGTTTTTCCCCAGAGTCAGTGGAGTTTGTGTGTCACTTTACCATGTGGTCACCACAGTTTATACTTTACTTTACCCGACAGTCAGTGCAGTTTGTTTGTTCATTTCCCACAGTCAGTGCAGTTTGTGTGTCACTTTCCCCCACAGTCGATGCAGTTTGTGTGTCGCTTTACCCCACAGTCAGTACAGTTTGTGTGTCAACATTCCCCACAGTTGGTGCAGTTTGTGTGTCACTTTACCCAACAGAAGTTGCAGTTTGTCAGTCACTTAACCTCACAGTCAGTGCAGTTTGTGTGTCGCTTTACCCCACAGTCACTGTGGTTTGTGTGTCATTTTACCCCACAGTCAGTGCAATTTTTTTGTCACTCTAGGCCACAGTCAGTACAGATTGTACTTCAATTTACCCCACTGTCACTGTAGTTTGTGTGTCACTTACCGCCATAGTCAGTGCAGTTTGTGTGTAACTTTACACCTCAGTCAGTACAATTTGTGCATCACTTTACCCCACAGTCAGTGCAGTTGGTGTGTCACCTATTCCACAGTCAGTGCAGTTTGTGTGTGTTTTTCCCCAGAGTCAGTGGAGTTTGTGTGTCACTTTACCATGTGGTCACCACAGTTTATACTTTACTTTACCCGACAGTCAGTGCAGTTTGTTTGTTCATTTCCCACAGTCAGTGCCGTTTGTGTGTCACTTTCCCCCACAGTCGATGCAGTTTGTGTGTCGCTTTACCCCACAGTCAGTACAGTTTGTGTGTCAACATTCCCCACAGTTGGTGCAGTTTGTGTGTCACTTTACGCCATAGTCAGTGCAGTTTGTGTGTAACTTTACACCACAGTCAGTGCCGTTTGTGTGTCACTTTACCCCACAGTCGGTGCAGTTTGTGTGTCGCTTTACCCCACATTCAGTGAAATTTGGGAGTCACTTTACCCCACAGACAGACCAGATTGTGTGTCACCTATCCCAGAGTCTGTGCAGTTTGTCTGTGTTTTTTCCCCAGAGTCAGTGGAGTTTGTGTGTCACTTTACCACATGGTCACCACAGTTAAAACTTTACTTTACACGACAGTCAGTGCAGTTTGTTTGTCACTTTTTGCAAAGTCAGTGCTTTTTGTGGGTCACTTTTCCCCCACAGTTAGTACGGTTATTGTGTCAGATTACCCCATTTTCAGTCCACTTTGTGTGTCACTTTAACCCACAGTCAGTGCAGTTAGTGTGTACCTTTAACCCACAGTCAATGCCATTTGTGTGTCACTTTACTCCACAGTCAGTGCAGTTAGTGTGTCACTTTAACCCACAGTCAGTGCAGTTTGTGTGTCACTTTACCCCACATTCAGTGCAGTTTGTGTGTCACTTTACTCCACAGTCAGTGCAGTTAGTGTGTACCTTTACCCCAGTCAGTGCCGTTTGTGTGTCACTTTACCCCACATTCAGTGCAGTTTGTGTGTCACTTTCCGCCACAGTCAGTGCAGTTTGCGTGTAACTTTACCCCACAGTCAGTGCCGTTTGTGTGTCACTTTACCCCACATCCAGTGCAGTTTGGGTGTCACTTTACCCCACAAATGTCCAGACTGTCTGTCACTTTTCCCACAGTCTGTGCAGTTTTTTGTGTGTTTTCCCCATAATTCAGTGGAGTTTGTGTGTCAATTTACCCCAAATTCTCCACATCTATCCTTTGCTTTAGCCCACAGTGAGTGCAGTTTGTGTCTCACTTTACCCAACAGACGTTGCAGTTTGTCAGTCACTTTACCTCACAGTCAGTGCAGTTTGTGTGTGTTTTTTCCCCTGGGTCAGTGGAGTTTGTGTTTCACTTTACCCCATGGTCACCACAGTTTATACATTAATTTACCCGACAGTCAGTGCAGTTTGTGTGTCACTTTTCCCCACAGTTAGTACGGTTAGTGCGTCAGATTACCCCATAGTCAGTCCACTTTGTGTGTAACTTTACCCCACAATCAGTGCCGTTTGTGTGTCACTTTACCCACAGTCAGTGCAGTTTGTGTGTCACTTTACCCAACAGAAGTTGCAGTTTGTCAGTCACTTAACCTCACAGTCAGTGCAGTTTGTGTGTCGCTTTACCCCACAGTCACTGTGGTTTGTGTGTCATTTTACCCCACAGTCAGTGCAATTTTTTTGTCACTCTAGGCCACAGTCAGTACAGATTGTACTTCAATTTACCCCACTGTCACTGTAGTTTGTGTGTCACTTACCGCCATAGTCAGTGCAGTTTGTGTGTAACTTTACACCTCAGTCAGTACAATTTGTGCATCACTTTACCCCACAGTCAGTGCAGTTGGTGTGTCACCTATTCCACAGTCAGTGCAGTTTGTGTGTGTTTTTCCCCAGAGTCAGTGGAGTTTGTGTGTCACTTTACCATGTGGTCACCACAGTTTATACTTTACTTTACCCGACAGTCAGTGCAGTTTGTTTGTTCATTTCCCACAGTCAGTGCAGTTTGTGTGTCACTTTTCCCCACAGTTAGTACGGTTAGTGTGTCAGATTACCCCATAGTCAGTCCACTTTCTGTGTCACTTTACCCCACAGTCAGTGCCGTTTGTGTGTCACTTTCCCCCACAGTCGATGCAGTTTGTGTGTCGCTTTACCCCACAGTCAGTACAGTTTGTGTGTCAACATTCCCCACAGTTGGTGCAGTTTGTGTGTCACTTTACGCCATAGTCAGTGCAGTTTGTGTGTAACTTTACACCACAGTCAGTGCCGTTTGTGTGTCACTTTACCCCACAGTCGGTGCAGTTTGTGTGTCGCTTTACCCCACATTCAGTGAAATTTGGGAGTCACTTTACCCCACAGACAGACCAGATTGTGTGTCACCTATCCCAGAGTCTGTGCAGTTTGTCTGTGTTTTTTCCCCAGAGTCAGTGGAGTTTGTGTGTCACTTTACCACATGGTCACCACAGTTAAAACTTTACTTTACACGACAGTCAGTGCAGTTTGTTTGTCACTTTTTGCAAAGTCAGTGCTTTTTGTGGGTCACTTTTCCCCCACAGTTAGTACGGTTATTGTGTCAGATTACCCCATTTTCAGTCCACTTTGTGTGTCACTTTAACCCACAGTCAGTGCAGTTAGTGTGTACCTTTAACCCACAGTCAATGCCATTTGTGTGTCACTTTACTCCACAGTCAGTGCAGTTAGTGTGTCACTTTAACCCACAGTCAGTGCAGTTTGTGTGTCACTTTACCCCACATTCAGTGCAGTTTGTGTGTCACTTTACTCCACAGTCAGTGCAGTTAGTGTGTACCTTTACCCCAGTCAGTGCCGTTTGTGTGTCACTTTACCCCACATTCAGTGCAGTTTGTGTGTCACTTTCCGCCACAGTCAGTGCAGTTTGCGTGTAACTTTACCCCACAGTCAGTGCCGTTTGTGTGTCACTTTACCCCACATCCAGTGCAGTTTGGGTGTCACTTTACCCCACAAATGTCCAGACTGTCTGTCACTTTTCCCACAGTCTGTGCAGTTTTTTGTGTGTTTTCCCCATAATTCAGTGGAGTTTGTGTGTCAATTTACCCCAAATTCTCCACATCTATCCTTTGCTTTAGCCCACAGTGAGTGCAGTTTGTGTCTCACTTTACCCAACAGACGTTGCAGTTTGTCAGTCACTTTACCTCACAGTCAGTGCAGTTTGTGTGTGTTTTTTCCCCTGGGTCAGTGGAGTTTGTGTTTCACTTTACCCCATGGTCACCACAGTTTATACATTAATTTACCCGACAGTCAGTGCAGTTTGTGTGTCACTTTTCCCCACAGTTAGTACGGTTAGTGCGTCAGATTACCCCATAGTCAGTCCACTTTGTGTGTCACTTTACCCCACAATCAGTGCCGTTTGTGTGTCACTTTACCCACAGTCAGTGCAGTTTGTGTGTCACTTTACCCAACAGAAGTTGCAGTTTGTCAGTCACTTAACCTCACAGTCAGTGCAGTTTGTGTGTCGCTTTACCCCACAGTCACTGTGGTTTGTGTGTCATTTTACCCCACAGTCAGTGCAATTTTTTTGTCACTCTAGGCCACAGTCAGTACAGATTGTACTTCAATTTACCCCACTGTCACTGTAGTTTGTGTGTCACTTACCGCCATAGTCAGTGCAGTTTGTGTGTAACTTTACACCTCAGTCAGTACAATTTGTGCATCACTTTACCCCACAGTCAGAGCAGTTTGTGTGTCACCTTTCCCATGGTCAGTGCAGTTTGTGAGTGTTTTTTCCCCTGGGTCAGTGGAGTTTGTGTTTCACTTTACCCCATGGTCACCACAGTTTATACTTTAATTTACCCGACAGTCAGTTTGTTTGTCACTTTTCCCCACAGTCAGTGCAGTTTGTATGTCACTTTACCCAACAGTCACTGTAGTTTGTGTGTCACTTTACTGGACAGTCAGTGGAGTTTGTGTGTCAGTTTACCCCATAGTCAGTCCACTTTGTGTGTCACTTTACCCCACAGTCAGTGCCGTTTGTGTGTCACTTTACCCCACAGTCAGTGCAGTTTGTATGTCACTTTACCCAACAGTCACTGTAGTTTGTGTGTCACTTTACTGGACAGTCAGTGGAGTTTGTGTGTCACTTTACCCCACAGTCAGTACACTTTGTGTGTCACTTTACCCAACAGTCACTGTAGTTTGTGTGTCACTTTACCCACAGTCGGTGCAATTTATGTGTCTCTTTACACCACGGTCAGTACTGATTGTACTTCACTTTGCTCCACAGTCACTGTAGTTTGTGCGTCACTTAACCCCACAGTCAGTGCAATATTTGTGTCTCTTTACAACACACTCAGTACAAATTGTACTTCACTTTACCACACAGTCAGTGCAGTTTGTGTGTCGCTTTAGCCCACAGGCAGTACAGTTTTTGTGTCAACTTTCCCAACAGTTGGTACAGTTTTTGTATCACTTTACGCCATAGTCAGTGCAGTTTGTATGTAACTTTACACCACAGTCAGTGCAGTTGGTGTGTCACCTATTCCACAGTCAGTGCAGTTTGTGTGTGTTTTTCCCCAGAGTCAGTGGAGTTTGTGTGTCACTTTACCATGTGGTCACCACAGTTTATACTTAACTTTACCCGACAGTCAGTGCAGTTTGTTTGTACATTTCCCACAGTCAGTGCAGTTTGTGTGTCACTTTTCCCCACAGTTAGTACAGTTAGTGTGTCAGATTACCCCATAGTCAGTCCACTTTCTGTGTCACTTTACCCCACAGTCAGTGCCATTTGTGTGTCACTTTACCCCACAGTCAGTGCCGTTTGTGTGTCACTTTCCCCCACAGTCGATGCAGTTTGTGTGTCGCTTTACCCCACAGTCTGTACAGTTTGTGTGTCAACTTTCCCCACAGTTGGTGCAGTTTGTGTGTCACTTTACGCCACAGTCAGTGCCATTTGTGTGTCACTTTACCCCACAGTCGGTGCAGTTTGTGTGTAGCTTTACCCCAGTCAGTGCCGTTTGTGTGTCACTTTACCCCACATTCAGTGCAGTTTGTGTGTCACTTTCCGCCACAGTCAGTGCAGTTTGCGTGTAACTTTACCCCACAGTCAGTGCCGTTTGTGTGTCACTTTACCCCACATCCAGTGCAGTTTGGGTGTCACTTTACCCCACAAATGTCCAGACTGTCTGTCACTTTTCCCACAGTCTGTGCAGTTTTTTGTGTGTTTTCCCCATAATTCAGTGGAGTTTGTGTGTCAATTTACCCCAAATTCTCCACATCTATCCTTTGCTTTAGCCCACAGTGAGTGCAGTTTGTGTCTCACTTTACCCAACAGACGTTGCAGTTTGTCAGTCACTTTACCTCACAGTCAGTGCAGTTTGTGTGTGTTTTTTCCCCTGGGTCAGTGGAGTTTGTGTTTCACTTTACCCCATGGTCACCACAGTTTATACATTAATTTACCCGACAGTCAGTGCAGTTTGTGTGTCACTTTTCCCCACAGTTAGTACGGTTAGTGCGTCAGATTACCCCATAGTCAGTCCACTTTGTGTGTCACTTTACCCCACAATCAGTGCCGTTTGTGTGTCACTTTACCCACAGTCAGTGCAGTTTGTGTGTCACTTTACCCAACAGAAGTTGCAGTTTGTCAGTCACTTAACCTCACAGTCAGTGCAGTTTGTGTGTCGCTTTACCCCACAGTCACTGTGGTTTGTGTGTCATTTTACCCCACAGTCAGTGCAATTTTTTTGTCACTCTAGGCCACAGTCAGTACAGATTGTACTTCAATTTACCCCACTGTCACTGTAGTTTGTGTGTCACTTACCGCCATAGTCAGTGCAGTTTGTGTGTAACTTTACACCTCAGTCAGTACAATTTGTGCATCACTTTACCCCACAGTCAGAGCAGTTTGTGTGTCACCTTTCCCATGGTCAGTGCAGTTTGTGTGTGTTTTTTCCCCTGGGTCAGTGGAGTTTGTGTTTCACTTTACCCCATGGTCACCACAGTTTATACTTTAATTTACCCGACAGTCAGTTTGTTTGTCACTTTTCCCCACAGTCAGTGCAGTTTGTATGTCACTTTACCCAACAGTCACTGTAGTTTGTGTGTCACTTTACTGGACAGTCAGTGGAGTTTGTGTGTCAGTTTACCCCATAGTCAGTCCACTTTGTGTGTCACTTTACCCCACAGTCAGTGCCGTTTGTGTGTCACTTTACCCCACAGTCAGTGCAGTTTGTATGTCACTTTACCCAACAGTCACTGTAGTTTGTGTGTCACTTTACTGGACAGTCAGTGGAGTTTGTGTGTCACTTTACCCCACAGTCAGTACACTTTGTGTGTCACTTTACCCAACAGTCACTGTAGTTTGTGTGTCACTTTACCCACAGTCGGTGCAATTTATGTGTCTCTTTACACCACGGTCAGTACTGATTGTACTTCACTTTGCTCCACAGTCACTGTAGTTTGTGCGTCACTTAACCCCACAGTCAGTGCAATATTTGTGTCTCTTTACAACACACTCAGTACAAATTGTACTTCACTTTACCACACAGTCAGTGCAGTTTGTGTGTCGCTTTAGCCCACAGGCAGTACAGTTTTTGTGTCAACTTTCCCAACAGTTGGTACAGTTTTTGTATCACTTTACGCCATAGTCAGTGCAGTTTGTATGTAACTTTACACCACAGTCAGTGCAGTTGGTGTGTCACCTATTCCACAGTCAGTGCAGTTTGTGTGTGTTTTTCCCCAGAGTCAGTGGAGTTTGTGTGTCACTTTACCATGTGGTCACCACAGTTTATACTTAACTTTACCCGACAGTCAGTGCAGTTTGTTTGTACATTTCCCACAGTCAGTGCAGTTTGTGTGTCACTTTTCCCCACAGTTAGTACAGTTAGTGTGTCAGATTACCCCATAGTCAGTCCACTTTCTGTGTCACTTTACCCCACAGTCAGTGCCATTTGTGTGTCACTTTACCCCACAGTCAGTGCCGTTTGTGTGTCACTTTCCCCCACAGTCGATGCAGTTTGTGTGTCGCTTTACCCCACAGTCTGTACAGTTTGTGTGTCAACTTTCCCCACAGTTGGTGCAGTTTGTGTGTCACTTTACGCCACAGTCAGTGCCATTTGTGTGTCACTTTACCCCACAGTCGGTGCAGTTTGTGTGTAGCTTTACCCCACATTCAGTGAAGTTTCGGAGTTACTTTACCCCACAGACAGATCAGATTGTGTGTCACCTATCCCAGAGTCTGTGCAGTTTGTCTGTGTTTTTTCCCCAGAGTCAGTGGAGTTTGTGTGTCACTTTACCACACGGTCACCACAGTTTATATTTTACTTTACCCCACAGTCGGTGCAGTTTGTGTGTAGCTTTACCCCACATTCAGTGCAGTTTGGGAGTTACTTTACCCCACAGACAGATCAGATTGTGTGTCACCTATCCCAGAGTCTGTGCTTTTTGTGTGTGTTTTTTCCCCAGAGTCAGTGGAGTTTGTGTGTCACTTTACCACATGGTCACCACAGTTTATACTTTACTTTACCCGACAGTCAGTGCAGTTTGTTTGTCACTTTTTGCAAAGTCAGTGCTTTTTGTGGGTCACTTTTCCCCCACAGTTAGTACGGTTATTGTGTCAGATTACCCCATTTTCAGTCCACTTTGTGTGTCACTTTAACCCACAGTCAGTGCCATTTGTGTCTCACTTTACCTCACAGTCAGTGCCGTTAGTGTGTCACTTTACCCCACAGTTGGTGCAGTTTGTGTGTCGCTTTACCCCACATTCAGTGCAGTTTGTGTGTAACTTTACACCACAGTCAGGGCAGTTTGTGTGTAGCTTTACCCCACTTCCAGTGCAGTTTGGGTGTCACTTTACCCCACAAATGTCCAGATTGTCTGTCACTTTTCCCACAGTCTGTGCAGTTTTTTGTGTGTTTTCCCCATAGTTCAGTGGAGTTTGGGTGTCACTTTACCCCAAATTCTCCACATCTATACTTTACTTTAGCCCACAGTGAGTGCAGTTTGTGTGTCACTTTTCCCGCAGTCAGTGTAGTTTGTGTCTCACTTTACCCAACAGACATTGCAGTTTGTCAGTCACTTTACCTCACAGTCAGTGCAGTTTGTGTGTCGCTTTACCCCACAGTCACTGTGGTTTGTGTGTCACTTTACCCCACAGTCAGTGCAATTTTTGTGTAACTTTAGGCCACAGTCAGTACAGATTGTACTTCAATTTACCCCACTGTCACTGTAGTTTATGTGTCACTTTACCCCACAGTCAGTGCAGTTTGTGCGTCACTTTACCCCACAGTCAGTGCACTTTTTGTGTTACCTTTCCCACAGTCAGTGCTTTTAGTGTGTGTTTTTTCCCCAGAGTCAGTGCAGTTTGTGTGTCACTTTACCACATGGTCACCACAGTTTATACTTTACTTTACCCGACAGTCAGTGCAGTTTGTTTGTACATTTCCCACAGTCAGTGCAGTTTTCCCCACAGTTAGTATGGTTAGTGTGTCAGATTACCCCAACAGTCAGTCCACTTTGTGTGTCACTTTACCCCACAGTAAGTGCCGTTTGTGTGTCACTTTTCCCCACAGTCAGTGCAGTTTGTGTGTCACTTTTCCCCACAGTCAGTGCAGTTTGTGTGTCACTTTTCCCCACAGTCGATGCAGTTTGTGTGTCGCTTTACCCCACAGTCAGTGCAGATTGTGTGTCACTTTTCCCACAGTCTGTGCAGTTTTTTGTGTGAGTTTTCCCCATCGTTCAGTGGAGTTTGTGTGTCAATTTACACCAAATTTTCCACAGTTTATACTTCACTTTACCCCACAGTCAGTACAGTTTGTGTGTCGCTTTTCCCCAAGTCAGTGCAGTTTGTGTGTCACTTTACCCCACAATCAGTGCAGTTTGAGTGTCACTTTACCCCACAGTCAGTGCCGTTTGTGTGTCACTTTTTCCCACAGTCGATGCAGATTGTGTGTCGCTTTACCCCACATTCAGTGCAGTTTGGGTGTCACTTTAGCCCACAGACAGTCCAGATTGTGTGTCACTTTTCCCACAGTCTGCGCAGTTTTTTGTGTGAGTTTTCCCCACAGTTCAGTGGAGTTTGTGTGTCACTTTACCCCAAATTCTCCACAGTCTATACTTTACTTTAGCCCACAGTGAGTGCAGTTTGTGTGTCGCCTTACCCAACAGACGTTTCCGTTTGTGAGTCACTTTACCTCACAGTCAGTACAGTTTGTGTGTCGCTTTTCCCCACTGTCAGTGCAGTTTGTGTGTCGCTTTAACCACAGTCACTGTAGTTTGTGAGTCACTTTACCCCATAGTCAGTGTAATTTTTGTGTCACTTTACAACACAGTCCGTACAGATTGTACTTCACTTTACCCCACAGTCAGTGTATTTTGTGTGTTGCTTTAGCCCACAGGCAGTACAGTTTTTGTGTCAACTTTCCCAACAGTTGGTGCAGTTTTTGTGTCACTTTACGCCATAGTCAGTGCAGTTTGTATGTAACTTTACAGCACAGTCAGTATATTTTGTGCGTCACCTATCCCACAGTCAGTGCTGTTGGTGTGTGTTTTTTCCCCAGAGTCAGTGGAGTTTTATTTGTCACTTTACGACATGGTCACCACAGTTTATACTTTACTTTTCCTGACAGTCATTTCAGTTTGTTTGTCACTTTTTCCACAGTCAGTGCAGTTTGTGAGTCACTTTTCCCCACAGTTAGTATGGCTAGTGTGTCACTTTACCCCATAGCCAGTCCACTTTGTGTTTCACTTTACCACACAGTCAGTGCCGTTTGTGTGTAACTTTACACCACAGTCAGTGCCGTTTGTGTGTCACTTTACCCCACAGTCAGTGCCGTTTGTGTGTCGCTTTACCCCACAGTCAGTGCCGTTTGTGTGTCACTTTTCTCCACAGTCGATGAAGCTTGTGTGTCGGTTTAACCCACAGTCAGTACAGTTTGTGTGTCAACTTTCCCCATAGTTGGTGCTGTATGTGTGTCACTTTACGCCATAGTCATTGCAGTTTGTGTGTAACTTTACACCACAGTCAGTGCAGTTAGTGTGTCACTTTACCCCACAGTCGCTGCAGAGTGGGTGTCACTTTACCCCACAGACAGTCCAGATTGTGTGTCACTTTTTCCACAGTCTGTGCAGTTTTTTGTGTGAGTTTTCCCCACAGTTCAGTGGAGTTTGTGTGTCACTTTACCCCAAATTCTCCACAGTCTATACTTTACTTTAGCCCACAGTGAGTGCAGTTTGTGCGTCACTTTTCCCACAGTCAGTGCAGTTTGTGTGTCACTTTTCCCACAGTCAGTGCAGTTTGTGTCTCGCTTTACCCAACAGACGTTGCAGTTTGTCAGTCACTTTACCTCACAGTCAATACAGTTTGTGTCTCGCTTTACCCAATAGACATTGCAGTTTGTCAGTCACATTATCTCATAGACAGTGCAGTTTGTGTGTCGCTTTTCCCCACAGTCACTGTAGTTTGTGTGTCACTTTACCCCACAGTCAATGCAATTTATGTGTCACTTTACACCACAGTCAGTACAGATTGTACTTCACTTTACCACACAGTCAGTGCATTTTGTGTGTCGCTTTATCCCACAGGCAGTACAATTTTTGTGTCAACTTTCCCAACAGTTGGTGGAGTTTGTGTGTCACTTTACCCCACAGTCAGTGCCGTTTGTGTGTCACTTTACACCACAGTCAGTACAGTTTGTGCGTCACTTTACCCCAAAGTCAGTGCAGTTTGTGGGTCACCTTTCCCACAGTCAGTGCAGTTTGTGTGTGTATTTTCCCCAGGGTCAGTGGAGTTTGTGTTTCACTTTACCACATGGTCACCACAGTTTATACTTTAATTTACCCAACAGTCAGTGTAGTTTGTTTGTCACTTTTCCCACAGTCTTTGCAGTCTGTGTGTCACTTTTCCCCACAGATAGTACAGATTGTGTGTCAGTTTACACCATAGTCAGTCCACTTTGTGTGTCACTTTACCCCACAGTCAGTGTAATTTTTGTGTCACTTTACACCACAGTCAGTACAGAATGTACTTCACTTTACCACACAGTCAGTGCAGTTTGTGTGTTGCTTTAGCCCACAGGCAGTACCGTTTTTTGTGTCAAATTTCCCCACAGTTGGTGCAGTTAGAGTGTCACTTTACGCCATAGTCAGTGCAGTTTGTATCTAATTTTACACCACATTCGGTACATTTTGTGTGTCACTTTACCCCAGTGTTGGTGCAGTTAGTG
This sequence comes from Isurus oxyrinchus, assembly GCA_026770705.1. Taxonomy (NCBI): domain Eukaryota; kingdom Metazoa; phylum Chordata; class Chondrichthyes; order Lamniformes; family Lamnidae; genus Isurus; species Isurus oxyrinchus. Next base: position 22,837,976 of record JANJGN010000030.1, read on the forward strand.
TGTGACTTTTCCCCACAGTCAGTGGAGTTTGTGTGTCACTTTACCCCATAGTCACCACAGTTTATACTTTACCCCACGGTCAGTGCATTTTGTGTGTCACTTTTCCCACAGTCAGTGCAGTTTGTTTGTCACTTTACCCCACCGTCAGTGCAGATTGTTTGTCACTTTACCCCACAGTCAGTGGAGTTTGTGTGTAACTTTACACTACAGTCTGTACAGTTTGTGTGTCACTTTACCCCAATGTCGGTGCAGTTAGTGTCTCACTTTACCCCATATTCGGTGCAGTTTGTGTGTCACTTTACCCCACGGTCAGTCCCATTTGTGTATCACTTTTCCCCACAGTCAGTGCAGTTTGTGTGTCACTTTACCCCACAGTCAGTGCAGTTTGTGTGTCACTATTCCCCTCAGTCGGTGCAGTTTGTGTGTCACTTTTCCCCACAGTCGGTGCAGTTTGTGTGTCACTTTTCCCCACAGTCAGTGCAGTTTATCTGTCACTTTACCCCACATTCAGTGCCATTTGTGTGTCACTTTACCCCACATTCAGTACGTTCTGTGTGTCACTTTGCCCTACAGTCATTGCAGTTTGTGTGTCGCTTTCCCTGACAGTCGGTGCAGTTTTTGTGTAACTTTACCCTTCAGTCACTACAGTTTGTGTGTCATTTAACCCCACAGACGTTGCTGTTTTTGTATCACTTTTCACCACAGTTGTTGCAGTTTCTGTGTCACGTTACCCCACAGACAGTGCAGTTTGGGTGTCACTTTACCCCACAGTCAGTCCGATGGGTGTGTCACTTTTCCCACAGTCTGTGCAGTTTTTTGAGTAACTTTTCCCCACAGTCAGTGCAGTTTGTGAGTCCCTTTACCTCACAATCAGTGCAGTTTGTGTGTCACTTTACGCCATAGTCAGTGCAGTTTGTATCTAACTTTACACCATATTCGGTACATTTTGTGTGTCACTTTTCCCCAATGTCGGTGCAGTTAGTGTGTCACTTTACCCCACAGTCATTGCAGTTTGTGTGTCACTTTACCTCATGGTCAGTGCAGTTTGTGTGTCGCTTTACACCACAGTCAGTGCAGTTTGTGTGTCGCTTTACACCACAGTCCGTGCAGTTTGTGTGTCACTTTACCCCTCAATCACAGCAGTTTGTGTGTGACTTTTCCCCACAGTCAGTGGAGTTTGTGTGTCACTTTACCCCATAGTCATCACAGTTTATACTTTACTTTACACCACAGTCAGTGCATTTTGTGTCACTTTTCCCACAGTCAGTGCAGTTTGTGTGTCAATTGGCCCCATAGTCAGTGCAGTTTGTGTGTCACTTTTCCCACAGTCAGTGCAGTTTGTGTGTGTCTTTTCCCCAGAGTCAGTGCAGTTTGTGCGTCACTTTACCCCAAAGTCAGTGCAGTTTGTGGGTCACCTTTCCCACAGTCAGTGCAGTTTGTGTGTGTATTTTCCCCAGGGTCAGTGGAGTTTGTGTTTCACTTTACCACATGGTCACCACAGTTTATACTTTAATTTACCCAACAGTCAGTGTAGTTTGTTTGTCACTTTTCCCACAGTCTTTGCAGTCTGTGTGTCACTTTTCCCCACAGATAGTACAGTTTGTGTGTCAGTTTACCCCATAGTCAGTCCACTTTGTGTGTCACTTTACCCCACAGTCACTGTAGTTTGTGTGTCACTTTACCCCACAGTCAGTGCAATTTTTGTGTCACTTTACACCACAGTCAGTACAGATTGTACTTCACTTTACCACATAGTCAGTGCAGTTTGTGTGTCACTTTACGCCACAGTCAGTGCAGTTTGTATCTAACTTTACACCATAACCGGTACATTTTGTGTGTCACTTTACCCAAATGTCGGTGCAGTTAGTGTCTCACTTTACCCCACAGTCATTGCAGTTTGTGTGTCGCTTTACACCACAGTCAGTGCAGTTTTTGTGTCACTTTACCCCAGAGTCAGTCCGATTGTGTGTCACTTTTCCCAGAGTCTGTGCAGGTTTTTGTGTGACTTTTCCCCACAGTCAGTGCATTTTGTGGTCCCTTTACCTCACAATCAGAGCAGCTTGTGTGTCACTTTACCCCACAGTCAGTGCAGTTTGTGTGTCACTTTACCCACAGTCAGTGCAGTTTGTGTGTCACTTTACCCCACAGTCAGTGGAGTTTGTGTGTCAATTTACCCCACAGTCAGTGGAGTTTGTGTGTCACTTTACCCCACAGTCAGTGGAGTTTGTGTGTCACTTTACCCCATGGTCACCACAGTTTATACTTTACTTTACCCGACAGTAAGTGCAGTTTGAGTGTCGCTTTTCCCACAGTCAGTGGAGTTTGGGTGTCACTTTTCCCCACAGTCAGTGCAGTTTGTGTGTCACTTTACCCCACAGTCAGTGCAGTTTGTGTCTCACTTTTCCCCACAGTCAGTGCATGTTGTGTGTCACTTTTCCCCACATTCGATGCAGTTTATGTGTCGCTTTACCCCACTGTCAGCACAGTTTGTGTGTCGCTTTTCCCCACAGTCAGTGCAGTTTGTATGTAACTTTACCCCACAGTCAGTGCCGTTTGTGTGTCACTTTACACCACAGTCAGTACAGTTTGTGCGTCACTTTACCCCAAAGTCAGTGCAGTTTGTGGGTCACCTTTCCCACAGTCAGTGCAGTTTGTGTGTGTATTTTCCCCAGGGTCAGTGGAGTTTGTGTTTCACTTTACCACATGGTCACCACAGTTTATACTTTAATTTACCCAACAGTCAGTGTAGTTTGTTTGTCACTTTTCCCACAGTCTTTGCAGTCTGTGTGTCACTTTTCCCCACAGATAGTACAGATTGTGTGTCAGTTTACACCATAGTCAGTCCACTTTGTGTGTCACTTTACCCCACAGTCAGTGTAATTTTTGTGTCACTTTACACCACAGTCAGTACAGAATGTACTTCACTTTACCACACAGTCAGTGCAGTTTGTGTGTTGCTTTAGCCCACAGGCAGTACCGTTTTTTGTGTCAAATTTCCCCACAGTTGGTGCAGTTAGAGTGTCACTTTACGCCATAGTCAGTGCAGTTTGTATCTAATTTTACACCACATTCGGTACATTTTGTGTGTCACTTTACCCCAGTGTTGGTGCAGTTAGTGTGTGACTTTTCCCCACAGTCAGTGGAGTTTGTGTGTCACTTTACCCCATAGTCACCACAGTTTATACTTTACCCCACGGTCAGTGCATTTTGTGTGTCACTTTTCCCACAGTCAGTGCAGTTTGTTTGTCACTTTACCCCACCGTCAGTGCAGATTGTTTGTCACTTTACCCCACAGTCAGTGGAGTTTGTGTGTAACTTTACACTACAGTCTGTACAGTTTGTGTGTCACTTTACCCCAATGTCGGTGCAGTTAGTGTCTCACTTTACCCCATATTCGGTGCAGTTTGTGTGTCACTTTACCCCACGGTCAGTCCCATTTGTGTATCACTTTTCCCCACAGTCAGTGCAGTTTGTGTGTCACTTTACCCCACAGTCAGTGCAGTTTGTGTGTCACTATTCCCCTCAGTCGGTGCAGTTTGTGTGTCACTTTTCCCCACAGTCGGTGCAGTTTGTGTGTCACTTTTCCCCACAGTCAGTGCAGTTTATCTGTCACTTTACCCCACATTCAGTGCCATTTGTGTGTCACTTTACCCCACATTCAGTACGTTCTGTGTGTCACTTTGCCCTACAGTCATTGCAGTTTGTGTGTCGCTTTCCCTGACAGTCGGTGCAGTTTTTGTGTAACTTTACCCTTCAGTCACTACAGTTTGTGTGTCATTTAACCCCACAGACGTTGCTGTTTTTGTATCACTTTTCACCACAGTTGTTGCAGTTTCTGTGTCACGTTACCCCACAGACAGTGCAGTTTGGGTGTCACTTTACCCCACAGTCAGTCCGATGGTGTGTCACTTTTCCCACAGTCTGTGCAGTTTTTTGAGTAACTTTTCCCCACAGTCAGTGCAGTTTGTGAGTCCCTTTACCTCACAATCAGTGCAGTTTGTGTGTCACTTTACGCCATAGTCAGTGCAGTTTGTATCTAACTTTACACCATATTCGGTACATTTTGTGTGTCACTTTTCCCCAATGTCGGTGCAGTTAGTGTGTCACTTTACCCCACAGTCATTGCAGTTTGTGTGTCACTTTACCTCATGGTCAGTGCAGTTTGTGTGTCGCTTTACACCACAGTCAGTGCAGTTTGTGTGTCGCTTTACACCACAGTCCGTGCAGTTTGTGTGTCACTTTACCCCTCAATCACAGCAGTTTGTGTGTGACTTTTCCCCACAGTCAGTGGAGTTTGTGTGTCACTTTACCCCATAGTCATCACAGTTTATACTTTACTTTACACCACAGTCAGTGCATTTTGTGTCACTTTTCCCACAGTCAGTGCAGTTTGTGTGTCAATTGGCCCCATAGTCAGTGCAGTTTGTGTGTCACTTTTCCCACAGTCAGTGCAGTTTGTGTGTGTCTTTTCCCCAGAGTCAGTGCAGTTTGTGCGTCACTTTACCCCAAAGTCAGTGCAGTTTGTGGGTCACCTTTCCCACAGTCAGTGCAGTTTGTGTGTGTATTTTCCCCAGGGTCAGTGGAGTTTGTGTTTCACTTTACCACATGGTCACCACAGTTTATACTTTAATTTACCCAACAGTCAGTGTAGTTTGTTTGTCACTTTTCCCACAGTCTTTGCAGTCTGTGTGTCACTTTTCCCCACAGATAGTACAGTTTGTGTGTCAGTTTACCCCATAGTCAGTCCACTTTGTGTGTCACTTTACCCCACAGTCACTGTAGTTTGTGTGTCACTTTACCCCACAGTCAGTGCAATTTTTGTGTCACTTTACACCACAGTCAGTACAGATTGTACTTCACTTTACCACATAGTCAGTGCAGTTTGTGTGTCACTTTACGCCACAGTCAGTGCAGTTTGTATCTAACTTTACACCATAACCGGTACATTTTGTGTGTCACTTTACCCAAATGTCGGTGCAGTTAGTGTCTCACTTTACCCCACAGTCATTGCAGTTTGTGTGTCGCTTTACACCACAGTCAGTGCAGTTTTTGTGTCACTTTACCCCAGAGTCAGTCCGATTGTGTGTCACTTTTCCCAGAGTCTGTGCAGGTTTTTGTGTGACTTTTCCCCACAGTCAGTGCATTTTGTGGTCCCTTTACCTCACAATCAGAGCAGCTTGTGTGTCACTTTACCCCACAGTCAGTGCAGTTTGTGTGTCACTTTACCCACAGTCAGTGCAGTTTGTGTGTCACTTTACCCCACAGTCAGTGGAGTTTGTGTGTCAATTTACCCCACAGTCAGTGGAGTTTGTGTGTCACTTTACCCCACAGTCAGTGGAGTTTGTGTGTCACTTTACCCCATGGTCACCACAGTTTATACTTTACTTTACCCGACAGTAAGTGCAGTTTGAGTGTCGCTTTTCCCACAGTCAGTGGAGTTTGGGTGTCACTTTTCCCCACAGTCAGTGCAGTTTGTGTGTCACTTTACCCCACAGTCAGTGCAGTTTGTGTCTCACTTTTCCCCACAGTCAGTGCATGTTGTGTGTCACTTTTCCCCACATTCGATGCAGTTTATGTGTCGCTTTACCCCACTGTCAGCACAGTTTGTGTGTCGCTTTTCCCCACAGTCAGTGCAGTTTGTATGTAACTTTACCCCACAGTCAGTGCCGTTTGTGTGTCACTTTACACCACAGTCAGTACAGTTTGTGCGTCACTTTACCCCAAAGTCAGTGCAGTTTGTGGGTCACCTTTCCCACAGTCAGTGCAGTTTGTGTGTGTATTTTCCCCAGGGTCAGTGGAGTTTGTGTTTCACTTTACCACATGGTCACCACAGTTTATACTTTAATTTACCCAACAGTCAGTGTAGTTTGTTTGTCACTTTTCCCACAGTCTTTGCAGTCTGTGTGTCACTTTTCCCCACAGATAGTACAGATTGTGTGTCAGTTTACACCATAGTCAGTCCACTTTGTGTGTCACTTTACCCCACAGTCACTGTAGTTTGTGTGTCACTTTACCCCACAGTCAGTGCAATTTTTGTGTCACTTTACACCACAGTCAGTACAGATTGTACCTCACTTTACTACACAGTCAGTGCAGTTTGTGTGTCGCTTTAGCCCAGAAGCAGTACCGTTTTTGTGTCAAATTTCCCCACAGTTGGTGCAGTTTGTGTGTCACTTTACGCCATAGTCAGTGCAGTTTGTATCTAACTTTACACCACATCCGGTACATTTTGTGTGTCACTTTACCCAAATGTCGGTGCAGTTAGTGTCTCACTTTACCCCACAGTCATTGCAGTTTGTGTGTCACTTTACCTCACAGTCAGTAGAGTTTGTGTGTCGCTTTACACCACAGTCATTGCAGTTCATGTGTCTCTCTACCCCTCAATCACTGCAGTTTGTGTGTGACTTTTCCCCACAGTCAGTGGAGTTTGTGTGTCACTTTACCCCATAGTCACCACAGTTTATACTTTACTTTAGCCCACAGTCAGTGCCTTTGTGTGTCACTTTTCCGCACAATCAGTGCAGTTTGTTTGTCACTTTACCCCACGGTCAGTGCATTTTGTGTGTCACTTTTCCCACAGTCAGTGCATTTGTGTGTCACTTTACACCATAGTCAGTGCAGTTTGTTTGTCACTTTACCCCACAGTCAGTGCAGTTTGTGTGTCAATTGGCCCCATAGTCTGTGCAGTTTGTGTGTCACTTTACCCCAATGTCGGTGCAGTTAGTGTCTCACTTTACCCCATATTCGGTGCAGTTTGTGTGTCACTTTTCCCCCCAGTCAGTGCAGTTTGTGTGTCACTTTACCCGACAGTCAGTGCAGTTTTTGTGTCACTTTACCCCACAGTCAGCGCAGTTTTGTGTCACTCTACCTCACAGTCAGTGCAGTTTGTGTGTCGCTTTACCCCACAGTCAGTGCAGTTTGTGTGTCACTTTTCCCCCAGTCAGTGCAGTTTGTGTGTCACTTTTCCCACAGTCAGTGCAGTTTGTGTGTCACTTTTCCCCACAGTCAGTGCAGTTTGTGTGTCACTTTACCTCACAGTCAGTGCAGTTTATGTGTCGCTTTACACCACATTCAGTGCCATTTGTGTGTCACTTTACCCCACATTCAGTACGTTCTGTGTGTCACTTTGCCCTACAGTCATTGCAGTTTGTGTGTCGCTTTCCCTGACAGTCGATGCAGTTTTCGTGTAACTTTGCCCCTCAGTCACTACAGTTTGTGTGTCATTTAACCCCACAGACGTTGCTGTTTTTGTATCACTTTTCACCACAGTTGTTGCAGTTTCTGTGTCACTTTACCCCACAGACAGTGCAGTTTGGGTGTCACTTTACCCCACAGTCAGTCCGATGGTGTGTCACTTTTCCCACAGTCTGTGCAGTTTGTGTGTCGCATTACTCCACAGTCATTTTACAGTACAGTCAGTACAGATTGTACTTCACTTTACCCCACAGTCAGTGCAGTTTGTGTGACACTTTACCTCACAGTCAGTGCAGTTTGTGTGTCGCTTTACACCACAGTCGTTGCAGTTTGTGTGTCACTTTTCCCCACAGTCAATGCAGTTTGTGTGTCACTTTTCCCAGAATCACAGCATTTTGTGTGTCATTTTTCCACACAGTCGGTGCCGTTTGTTTGTCGTTTTTCCCCACAGTCAGTTTAGCTTGTGTGTCACTTTACCCCACAGTCAGTGCAATTTGTGCATCACTTTACCCCACAGTCAGTGCAATTTGTGTGTCACTTTACCCCACAGTTGGTGCAGTTTGTGTGTCACTTTACCCCACAGTTGGTGCAGTTTGTGTGTCACTTTTCCCCACAGTCAGTGCAGTTTCTGTGTCGCTTTACCCCACAGTCAGTACAGTTTGTGTGTCACTTTACCCCACAGTCAGTGCAGTTTGTGTGTCACTTTACCCCACAGTCAGTACAGTTTGTACTTCATTTTACCCCACAGTTGGTGCAGTTTGTGTGTCACTTTACCCCACAGTTGGTGCAGTTTGTGTGTCACTTTTCCCCACAGTCAGTGCAGTTTCTGTGTCGCTTTACCCCACAGTCAGTGCAGTTTGTGTGTCACTTTACCCCACAGTCAGTGCAGTTTGTGTGTCACTTTACCCCAGAGTCGGTGCAGTTTGTACTTCATTTTACCCCACAGTCAGTGCAGTTTCTGTGTCGCTTTACCCCACAGTCAATGCAGGTTTATCTCATTTTACCCCACAGTCAGTGCAGTTTGTGTGTCACTTTTCCCCACAGTCAGTGCATTTTGTGTGTCACTTTTCCCCACAGTCAGTGCAGTTTGTCTGTCACTTTACCCCACAGTCAGTGCAGTTTGTGTGTCACTTTACCCCACAGTCAGTGCAGTTTGTGTGTCACTTTACCCCACAGTCAGTGCAGTTTGTGTGTCACTTTACCCCACACTTGGTGCAGTATTTGTGTCACTTTACCCCATAGTTGGTGCAGTTTGTGTGTCGATCTTCCCCGCAGCACAATATTACATTTCCGGTTAACATGTGGAAAGCACTTCAGGGTTTGGTGGGCAGGAAATGGGTGGCAGGAATGTGAGTGGGGCTTGTCCAAGTTTTGCCATCTGCAGAGGACAGTTTTGTCTAAAGTCAAGGCGGGGAATTGAATTTGAAACGATTGAGAAAGGTAGTGATCTCTGGCCACTTAGTTGGCTTTGGGTAATTCAGTGATAAATTTGGAGGAAGCGTGGCAGCTGAGGAGCTGCAAAAGTTAATCCGTTCATGTTGTAAGGGAGTATTTTCCCCTGGGAAGTCTGCTTCCCGTCTCCTGACATCAGCCCTCAACATCTTACGCCTCATTTTAGGGTGATGCCCCCTTTCTCCGGACTCCACCCGCCCCTGAGAATGGGAAATCCTTTTCCTATCCTGTCGACTCCTTCCATCATCTTCGTGATTCAACCCTTTTAGCCGTGGCACGATCCTGGTGAATCTGCACTGCACCCACACTCTGTGGCCCGCTCATCCTCTCTGAGGCAAGGCCTTCTTCAATGGCACTCCTCCCTGCACATGCTCAACTGGCTCGGTGTTGCCACCGGCGTTCTGAGTGATGAGGCTGACCCAAAGCCTCTGCGCGCCGTGGAACCGGAAACACGCCTGATGTCCGGTGTGTGTTCCGGGCCCCCCGCTTCCCTGATCTTTCACTCTTGTTGTCCTGAGAGCATTTTCTTAAAGCGCAGTTTGAGACAGCCCCTCGCAGCAAAGCCACAAGCGTCAAACGCCCAGAATGGCGACAATTCAGGCAGCCTCTGGAATGGTCCTGAGGCAGAAACTCGCATTTCAAGAATTGTTGAACGGTTACAGCATAGAAGGTGGCCACTCAGCCCGTTGTGTCCGTGCTGGCCCTCCGATGGAGCAGTTCACCCGCTCCCCACTTTTCCCTGCACTCCTGCTTGTCCTTCTGTTTCAGATGATGATCCGATTCCCTTTTGAAAGCCGCGGTTGAACCTGTCCCCGCTACACTCCCAGGCCGCGCATCCCAGATCCTAACCAGTCACCTCGCGAAAAAGTTTCTCCTCGTGTCGCCATTGCTCCTTCCGCCAATCACCTTAAATCCACGCCCTCTCGTCCTCAACCCTTCCAACCAATGGGAACAAGTTCTCCCTATCTGCTCCATCCAGGCCCCCCCCCCACCCATGACTTTGAAAACCCCTATTCCTTTAACCAACTGAAACATCCCAAGGCGCTGCGGAGGGGGTCAGTCAAACAAAATCTGACATTGAGTCACATTAGGAGATCTTTGGACAGGTGACCTTAAACTGGGTCGATAGGTTTTAAGGAGCATCTGAAAGGAGAACAGAGAGGCAGGAGGGAGGGAACTCCAGTGCTTGGGCCTAGACAGCTGTATGGTCACCAGTGGTCACAGAGTCATTTACAGCACAGAAGGAGGCCATTCAGCCTATTGAGTCCATGCCAGCTCTCTGTAGAGCAATCCAGTCCGTTCCATTTCCCGTTCTATCCCCGCCTCCCAGCAAGATTATTTCCCTCATATGCCCATCCAATCTCTTTTTTGAAATCACTGATCATCTCCGCTAGGCAGTGGGTTCCAGCTCATTACCATGAGCTGCATTTAAAAAGGAAAGTTCTCCCTCGTATCCTCACCCACCCCCCACCGCATTTCTTGTCTGAGGCCTTAAATCTGTGGCCCCCCCTTGTCCTCATACCCATCTACCTTACCTAAGCCTGTCACAACCTTGTACAACTCGATCAAATCTCCCCTCAACCTCCTTTGTCCCAAGGTGAACAACGGTGGACCAAGGGAATGGGCGTGAGAGTAGAATTTCTGCTCGGAGGGTTTTAGGGCTGAAGGAGGCTAAAGACAGTGAGAGAGGTGTGACCATGGAGAATTTCAAAACTGACGCTTTGCTGGGCCAGGAGCCAGAGTAGGTCAGAGAGCACAGGGGCGATGGGTGAAGAGGACTTGATGCAAGTTGGGAAATTGGGTAGCAGGAGTTTTGAATGAGTTCAGGTTAATGGAAGGCTGTAGCTGGGAGGCTTCCCAGGAAAGCGTTGAAATAGTCATCAAATTCAGTGCGGATTGTCTGAATGTTACTACATGTTGGGAATGAACTTAGGCCGGGGAGAGAAGGATTTCTTCCGAGGAATGATAAGCTCTGGGAGTTGGTAGAGCAGGGGCGAAAGCCGGGAGGGAAGGGGATAGGAGTGAAAAGCCTGCTGGTTGCTTGATAGAGGTAATTGAGCTTTCACAACCAATTCTCAACATCCATGTGACTAAAGAAAAATTACATAAAATAACAACATTAATGAGGCATCAACACCAGGAAATCAATGCAATAAATCATCCTGGAGCGTGAACCATCGTTCTTTGAAGACAGGATATCAGCTTTCTGTAATGGCTTCACGTGCTGGAGGCAATGTTTACTCAAAGGAACGAAGGCGAAGTTGCATTTATATAGCGCCTTTCCCAATCCAAGGACATCCCAGAGTGCTTTGCCAGCAACGAAGCACTTTTGAAATGCGGTCACTGTTGTAATGTGGGAAATGCGGATCCCAGCAAGCAGCAGCGTGATAATAATCGGATCATCTGTCTTTAGTGATTTCGGTTGAGAGAGAATTATTGACCAGGGCACCGGGACAAACCGCCAACTGCTCTTCTTCGATTGGCGACGATGGGGGCGGAATTTTACACTGGCGGGGTTTTAAGTACCGCCGGAGTCGACGGAGTTTTGAGCAGCTTGCTGCATTGTTACTGCCCACCTCCCACACCCACCCCCCCCCATATCCAGGACGGTGCCCCTAAAACTCCGCCCATAGGAAGCACGAAAGAGCAGGCAGGGTGCGTCGGTTTAGTGTGTCATCTGAAAGACGGCACCTCTGGCGGTGCCGCGTTCCCTCAGCGCTGCACTTGGAGCGCCAGCTTTGATTGTGTCCCCGAGTATTTGGAGTGGGACTAGTACCTGCAGCCTAGTGACTGAGATGTGAGGCTAAGGCTCCATGGTAGCACTCCCCTCTCGCAAACAGGTGGCTATAGAAGCCTTGCAGTCCAGGGAAGGCCCAAGATTAGGTTTGCTAATCTGCTGCAGTTGCTGTCTTGTGTTGGAGTAACGCACAAGGGACCACTCTTCATTTATGAATCCAGTCTACTGCCTATTCTATCATGATACCAGCTGAGTCCAAACCCTGCCCTACCTGCTACCCACACACGTCTGGTAATAAGTACAAGGCTGCAGGATAGAGATCAGGAGCTGCAGCTCTGGATGACCTGTTATTCGCCCCCTCAAGATCCAACTGAGAGTAACACACTATGGACGACACAGTCATCGGGCTAGATTTATCAACTCATCTATGGGGGGTGTGGGTTAACCATCTCCTGTCATTCAAACGTTAATTGACAAGCTACAGCTAGAGTTAAAAATGGCCTTCTGGCCCACCAAAATTTGAAACCCAAATGCAAAGGAAGCATTCTCAGCAAGTTTCGGGGGTGGGGTGGAATTAACGCCATCAATCATACCGATTATGAGGGAATTTTGATAGAGTAAATATGGAATGGAGTAGCAGGGCCATTTGAGACACTGGGGGTGTGCAACGCTGCCCCCCCACCCCCCCCCCCCAGGCTAAGATAAGGGTCCCCCACGGTCAGGGTTACACACAACAGCCAACACAGTGGATTGTCGGTGGTGATGGTGGAAGAGCTAGAATCTTGAAGGACAATAGCCACTTACAGGTGGGAGGCTCCTTCCGGAAGGGGACTCATGTTTCCTTGAAGTACACACGAGGAAGGCAACGGGAAACCACCTCATGAATTCGTTCTCCCGAGTCATATTGCTCGTTGACGTTGAAGTTGGGAGGCTCCCAGGAGCAGGTAATGAGGAAAGCGCAGGGTCACGAGGCGTGGAGAAATGAGCCGAGAACCTGCCTTGGGCAGATGGCCACGACAAGTAAGGGGAAACTGTTGGCGCTGGCAGGAGGTTGGGTAACCAGAGGACACAGATTTAAGACAATTGGCAAAAGGAGCTAAGGGAAGGTGAGAATGTTTTGAGGGCAGCGAGTTGTTGCGACCTGGAACGCGCTGCCTGTAAGGGCGGAGGAAGCAGGTTCACTCATAACTTTCAAAAGGGAATTGGATAAAGGGAAAATAATATATCCAGGGCTATGGGGAAAAGGCAGGGGGAGTGGCAGGACTAATAGGGTAAAGCTTTCAAAGAGTGGGCACAGGTACAATGGGCCAAATGGCCTCCTGCTCCTCCTGTGCCATGTCATTCTATTCCTATTGTGTCCGTGTTTTCCCCCTCTCCCAGGAAGCATTTTGACAGGATTAACAGTGGAAGGTGAACATGAAACTGTTAAACACACAGTGACACAGACAAAGCGAACAGCTTAGACTCACAGTGCTTGTGAGAGACAGCAATCAACAATCATCTCCCAGCGTTCTCCGCCCCAACAATTCTAATATTTGTTGACTTTTGTCAACAGACTACTCCGGTTAAGAGTGAGATGAAGTGCTTCATGTCATTTCTTAATCAGCTACGTGTGTAAGAAATAAATTAAAATCACCCTAAGAGCGGAAAGCCTTCAGCGCAATTGATGAGCTTATAGTTGCACAGAAGCACGTTTAAAAGGGAAGGGCTTGCATTTGTGTAGCGCCTTTCACAGCCCCCGAACATTCCAAAGCCCGTCGCAGCCGGTGCCGGGCCTTTTGAAGCGTCGTCGACCTTGTGACGCAGGAAACGCAGCCGCCAGTTTGCGCACAGCAAGATCCCACGATCAGCGGGTGACGCCCACATATCCTGCGAGTGAATTTGTAAAGAGAGCCAACTGTGCCAGCAGTGCCAGGCTGCTACTGGGGGCCATCTTCCCCGGGGCAGCAGCTCAGGGTGTTTAACACATGGCAACTTGCCGGAGGTGGCGGAGTAGGGGGGAGGCGTGTGGAGGTCGGTGGTGGGGGGTGGTTGGTGTTGCCGGTGATGGGGTTTGTCATGGATGGTGTCGAGCTCCTTGAGTGTTGCTGGAGCCGCACTCATCCAGGCAAGTGGGGGGGAGTATTCCATCACCCGGCTGGCTTGTGCCTTGTAGATGGTGGACAGGCTTTGGGGAGTCAGGAGGCGAGTTACTCACCTCCGGATTCTCAGCCTCTGACCTGCTCTTGTAGCCTCAGTGTTTATACGGCTGGTCCAGCTCAGTTTCTGGTCAATGGTAACCCCCAGGCGGTGGGTAGTGGCCCCAACATAGGCTGCGAGGCCTCCACCATCTTAAACAGCCACACATCATGCTCAAGCAGGTCAGTGTTTAACAGCGACTGTATATACCAGAACAGGAAGAGCCCATTCAGCTCCTAGAACCTGTCCTGCTATTCAATCAGACCATAACTAATCTGCATCTCAACTCCACTGACCTGCCTTTGACCCAGAAAGCAGTGGAGGCTGGGGCATTGAACTTATTCAAGACTGAGTTTGGCAGACTTTTGACAGAGGGAGGGAGCCAAGTGTTGTGGCGAGCAGACAGGAGAGCGGAGTCCAGACCACTTGAAACCAGGTCAGCCACAGAAATAAAAGCAAAACACTGCGGGTGCTGGAAATCTGAAATATAAACAAAAAATGCTGGAAACACATCTGGCCTGGCAGCATCTGTGGAGAGACACTTCGAGTCGGCGTAACTTTTGAAGAAGCCATACCGACATGGCTTTTATTACTGTGGCTGAGCTGGTTTCAAGTGGTCTGGACTCCACTCTCCTGTCTGCATCGCCACAACACCTGGCTCCCTCCCTCTGTCAAAAGTCTGCCAAACTCCACTGCTTTCTGGGTCAAAGTTAGGTCAGTGGAGTTGAGATTCAGATTATTTATAGTCTGATTAAATAGCAGAACAGGATCTAGAAGCTGAATGAGCTCTTCCTGTTCTGGTATATACAGTCGCTGTTGAACAGCTGACACTCACTGACCTGCAAACGTTAACTCTGTTTCTCAGATTCGCTGTGATCTTATTGAATGGCGGGGCAGGGTCGAAGGGTCAAAGGGTCAAAGGCCTACGCCTGCTCCTAAGTCCTATGTTCCTACGATCCGTTAGTCTTGATTCCCTTACCCAGCAACAATGTCCTAATCATTTAACCCTTTACATTCGTGGCTGTGCCGACTCTTTGAAAGCTTCATCCTATTAGTCCTGCTGCTCCCCACCCTGCCTTTTCCCCTCGGGCCTGTATTTTTTTTCCCCTTTATCAAATTCCTTTTTGAAAGCCGCTATTGAATCTGCTTCCGTCGCCCTTTCAGTCAGCGCATTCCGGATCACAACAATTCGCTGCGTTCAAAAACTCTCTTCACCGCCTGGCTCTGTTTATACTCTTGGCATCATTCTGGCCAAGCTCACTCATTGGCCAGGTATTAACACCTCCAGGCACTTTGGTTGGTTTAATTGAATTGTACTTTACTCCCACAACTCCCCCCCCCTCCTGTGTCTGTGTGTCAGTCAGCGGCACCTTCGCCTCTGAGTCAGGAGGTTGTAGGTTCAGGTTTAGCTCCAAAGAGTTAAGCTAGAAGATCTAAGCTGACACCGTAATGCTACTGACGCACCCTTCATGGGTGAGATACCGTGACACCATCTCAAAGAAGAGCAGGAGAGTTATTCCCACTGCCCCTGGCCTGAGGTTGAGGGAGGGAATTCCAGAGCTCGGGGCCCTGGCAACTGAAGGCCCGGCCGCCAGTGGTGGAACAATTAAAATCGGGATGTCCATGAGGCTAAAATTAGAGCTGATATCTCGGAGGGTTGTGGGGCTGGAGAAGATTACAGAGATGGTTGGGGGGGGGGTGCGGTGTTGGGTGGTTGGGGGGTTGGTGGGGGGAGAGTGGATGAACGAGGCC
Source organism: Isurus oxyrinchus (assembly GCA_026770705.1). Classification (NCBI taxonomy): domain Eukaryota; kingdom Metazoa; phylum Chordata; class Chondrichthyes; order Lamniformes; family Lamnidae; genus Isurus; species Isurus oxyrinchus. The sequence goes on from JANJGN010000030.1 coordinate 22,853,289, forward strand.
ATGGAGGGAGTTGAAAACAAGAATGAGAATTTTAAAATCAGGACAAATTATCATTAAAACATATGATCTGGTCATTATCACATGCTGACTGGTGATGAAGACATTTCCTATGCTACTACAGTGACCACACTTCAAAAGAACTTCATTGGTTGTGAAGCTTTTTTGGAAATTCCTGAGGAGATTGGTGAAGGAGGCGCTATATAAATGCAAGTTTCTTCCCCCCACCATTTCTTTGTTTCTATCTTTTCCTCTTCCCTTCGATCTGTCCACTGACCCGTGCTGGAGTGAGATTTCACTGGTGAATCCTGCCAGTGGCGGCTTTGTCCCGCTCAGTGATCGGCCCACGAGGTCAGCACTCGGAGGGTTAAAACTCGTTGACGCGGATCTGCCGGGCAGCCAAATCTCAGGGGTGAAAACCCGGCAGCTCAGGGAGCTGACCCGGTGCGCGCACAGGCACCTGTGCACAGCTCACTCCTGTCACGCCGGCAAGCCTAATCGGATTAATCTGTGGTGGTATTGCCTTGCAGTATTGATGAAGCTGTCACCTCTCCACGCACCAGCCTCACTTGGCAATGCATCACAAGCGGGCTAAAAATATCCCGGAGAGGTGGTCACTCTGGGAAATGTCAGGCTCTAGGTGCGGAATGGAATAAAACTCTAAGAGCAGCTTTCTGAGTTTACAGAGTGTGCTGGCTGGGAAATACAGTGAACAGCGCTTCCATCGAGGAATTGGTGCTGAGAAACTCAAACGTTTGCCCTCTCAGGGGGACTTAAAAGATCCTGAGGCCATTATTTGAAGAAGGGAGAGTTGGGGGTGGGGGATGGGGGGTGGGGGGGGGGGGAAGGGGGGGAGGGAGGGGGTGGGGGGGAGTCCAGGCCAATGTTTACCTTGCATGCCTTCAAATGGGACTCCAGTACCAGTCATTTCCAAGTTTTACTGGGGTTTTTTTTTCCTCCTGGGTTGTCAAGTGAGAAGCAGCCGACCTGGCCATTAGCACAGTGCTGCCTGTGGGATCTTGCTGTGCTCAAATTGGCTGCCGCATTTTGAAGCGACTGCACTTCAGAAACATTTCGCTTCTTGTCAAGCCTTTCAGGATGCCTCAGGTAGTTGCTAAGAGCTCAGTGCTCAGATGTTGTCAGCTCTGGTTGGTGGGCATATTCCTGAAGGGGGGGTTGGGTGGTATTGGGAGTCGGGGGTGGGGGGGGTGGGGGGGGGAGGGAGAGGTTGGCGGAGGGGGCTTTCATCACTTGACCCCTCGCCTCCAACCACTTCACCCAACACGCCCCCCAGCCCTCCAACGCTCCCGCCGTTGGTTGCCCGACATTGTCAATCCTCCCAGTCGTTACTTCGGCCCCACCTCCCCCGTGTTAGGCCTCGGGATCTGACTTTCTGGGCAGGTTTTTTTTTTAGGCCCCCTCCACGGGTGGGCATGAATGCTCCAAAAACAGGGCGACTGGTCAATGTGCCAGTTCCCAGCACCATCCAGCTCCCCTAAACACCCTCGGCCATTTTCCCATAAGTGGGATGGGGCGCCAACAGAGTTTCCTGCCCGTAAGCGGCAGGTAGCCATTTGACCTCAGTAAAGGCCACCTAAGGCCAATCGTTGGAAGCCAACTGGGATGTCCCGGTCAGCCTCCAGGTCCCCGGAGCAGGATGGGGTGGGGGTGGCCCAGCGCACTGTTCAGGATTTGACCACAGGCCACCATGTAGAGTGGCTTCCCCCACCCACTCCCCTCACCACAACGGTGGTCCGGCCTAAAAGTTGGAAAGGCGCCACCTCCATTTTGGCTTTACTTACCTGCGATGTGGGGGTCAGTTAAGCTAGACTGACTCCAATGGCGTGGGTCCGATCCCTGTACCAGCTGGGGTAGTTCATGGAGGCCTGCCTTGATGTGGAGTGGCGATCGTCAAGCTATATAACCAATTGCTTCTCTCTAATAGGGAGATGGCTATGGTCCCTTGTGGACTATGGCTAATTGCCTCCCTACCTAGCTGCTCCAGCAGTCTGCTGCTGCTGCTTCCAAGCTGAACAGCCTCCCACTGCCCCGAACCCACCCAATTTGGGGAACTGTTCCCCACACAGTGCGGACAACAGGTTAATCCTGGAGGGTTGGTAACACTGCTCTGTAACTTTGGCATAACCCATGCTCTTCATACATCTGCTCCACATAGCTGACTCTGCTCATCATCTGGTGAATTGAACTGGACTGTGATGGATGCATGGACATTGTGGGGGGCACAGGATCAGCCTGCAGATGACAAATGGACCATGGAAGGAGGCTGGAAAACTAAATGGCCTGATTCTAATTCCCACCTGGTAACAAGGCCAATGGCAAACAGTCTGGTTATGTCCACAATGTTAGGCCTGGGAAGTTTAGCTCTCGGACATCTACTGCATAGTCCAACCTGCCAATCCACCCCATCACCCCCGCTGCCCCAAACCCTACTCCCCAGTCAGTTACAGGCCCATCCCAACAGGAGGGCAGGTGAGGGATTTTAGGCAACAGGAGACCACCACTGGAGACATGAATAACTCAGGTGAGTGGTTGGGAGGGGATGGATGAGCAGAGGTTTGGATTGACATTGGTATCAGGGTCAGGAGATTAAAGGGAAGACTGAAACAGGGATGGCCGCCATTTCATTGTGGGGCCAGGGGGAGCACTCGTACTCCTTACCTGCTCACCTGAGCCTCAGGTTAAAATTGCTATCAAGTCCCCATTTTACCTGCCTACAGACCTGGCCTCTGCCAGGCGGCAGGGTTAAAATTGGGCCTTAGTAACAAATTACAATTGATTCAGGTTATTTGGCCTTTGGTTCACTACGCTGTTAGCTGATCTTTATTGAGGCACATGTTTGACCAGTACAAAGAGACTCAAGTCACTTGCCTGTGGTGGCAGGGGTGGGGGCAGGGGTTAAACCTCCAGAATTCCCTCCCCTGCTTCACATCTAGTCCATGGTCATTTGGTATTGTTCCCTGTGATTTTTAGGAGCTGTGGAGCTGTGCAGACTGGGTACATCTTAGTGTTGCCAGCTGTGGTTGGAGGCATTCCTGGAGATGCATTGGCATGACATTTTGACCATGTGCCTTCTGCTCACGGGACGTCATGTGAGTGCACATAAATCCCCCAGGGCTGCTGGAGGCAGCTCTCGGGTTGGGGGGGGGTGGTTCCAGAAGGGGCCCGTTAATTCCAGGACAGTCGGAAACCCCGGTAGATCTTGACTTTGTGTGATAGCGTTAAGCGGGTGACGGTGATGGTGAGCCATCACCCTGGGCAGAATTTCACCTCCCGCGGGCGGGCGCGTGCCCGACCTGATTGGGTGTAAATTAGCGCGCGATGGTGGCGGGCGAGCGTCCTGACATCATCACGCACTCACACGATATTTCAGTCAGCGGGTGCGCGCCCGTCGACAGTTAAGAGGCCTGTTAAGGACATTAAAGTTTTAATTAAAAAGAGAGATTTTTCGCTGCCTGCCCAAACTTACAGTTGGCGGCTAGGCAAATAGGCCTTTGCATTTTTGAGGAAACCTCATCCATGGGCAGGATGAGGCTTCAGACATTAATTTGTTTTTTAATGTTTTGAAATAATTTTTATTACGTATATGTTCATGTGAGTGAGTCCAATGTGGAGACGTTTCTTTTCAGAATTTCCAAATCTTTATTTTTGCTTTTAACATTCTTCAGCTCCCTGAGGCAGCTCTCGGCCCTCAGGGAGCTCTCACTCCGCGTTCCCCCCACGAATGTGCAGACTTCAGTGCTCAACCCCTCCTCCCGCTCCACCCCGCCCCCCTCCACCCCACCCCCACCCCCCCCCCCCCCGGCAGCGCTGAGCCTCTCAGTGCATGTTTCACGCTGGCTGCCGCTCATTGGCTGATTGTGGGCGGTGGACCCTTTCCCCCCACTCCCAGGCCCACCCGCCCAACAACCTGAAAATCTGCCCCTGTTTTAAACCTCTCCCGAAATAAAAGTATGGGTGTGTCACACTGAGTCTGCCAGCTGGTTGGAGGCAGGACAGGATTGACAACAGTCAATCATAGTGGACAGTCTATTTTATAACAAACTGAGTCCATTTAAACAGAGCACCACAGCAAGCTATCTACAGAGTCTGTTTAAACAGCACACTGCAGCAGTCTACAGAGTCTGTTTAAATAGCACACTGCAGCAGTCTACAGAGTCTGTTTAAACAGCACACTGCAGCAGTCTACAGAGTCTGTTTAAATAGCACACTGCAGCAGTCTACAGAATCTGTTTAAACAGCACACTGCAGCAGTCTACAGAGTCTGTTTAAATAGCACACTGCAGCAGTCTACAGAGTCTGTTTAAACAGCACACTGCAGCAGTCTACAGAGTCTGTTTAAACAGCACACTGCAGCAGTCTACAGAGTCTGTTTAAACAGCACACTGCAGCAGTCTACAGAGTCTGTTTAAACAGCACACTGCAGCAGTCTACAGAGTCTGTTTAAACAGCACACTGCAGCAGTTTACAGAGTCTGTTTAAACAGCACACTGCAGCAGTCTACAGAGTCTGTTTAAACAGCACACTGCAGCAGTCTACAGAGTCTGTTTAAACAGCACACTGCAGCAGTCTACAGAGTCTGTTTAAATAGCACACTGCAGCAGTCTACAGAGTCTGTTTAAACAGCACACTGCAGCAGTCTACAGAGTCTGTTTAAACAGCACACTGCAGCAGTCTACAGAGTCTGGTTAAACAGCACACTGCAGCAGTCTACAGAGTCTGTTTAAACAGCACACTGCAGCAGTCTACAGAGTCTGTTTAAACAGCACACTGCAGCAGTCTACAGAGTCTGTTTAAACAGCACACTGCAGCAGTCTACAGAATCTGTTTAAACAGCACACTGCAGCAGTCTACAGAATCTGTTTAAACAGCACACTGCAGCAGTCTACAGAGTCTGTTTAAACAGCACACTGCAGCAGTCTACAGAGTCTGTTTAAATAGCACACTGCAGCAGTCTACAGAATCTGTTTAAACAGCACACTGCAGCAGTCTACAGAGTCTGTTTAAACAGCACACTGCAGCAGTCTACAGAGTCTGGTTAAACAGGGCACTGGAGTAAATCGTCCACCGGGTCTATTTAAAAAGAGTATGTTTGAACTACGGCAAGCAGAACTCGGCTGAAACTACAGCAACATCTTTTGATATCCAGAAAAATGCAATGAATGGAGGATGGTTACACAATACAAATTCTACATGTAGAGTCAATCCTAGTCACCTAGAGCAGTGTGGTCTCCAGGCGTAATTGACAAGGGAAATCACCCAATCCTTTCCACTCCGGCCGGGAATAGTAGCATTACTATATACAGCTGAAAATCTTAATGAAATCTTAATTCCTGGGGCAACAGAGAGGTTAATTCCACATTCAATCATAGTACAGGATGAATTTTGCCATTAGCACATTGATCGAATTGCACTGTACAATGAGTCTGTCGCTAATGAGCATGCACTTGGCAAACTCTTCCTCATTCACTTGCAGGTCAAGATGTTCATTATCCACTGACTGTTTATACATATGAAACCTTAAAATAAAATAAAAAGCTAGCACATCCACAGAAGATATTCCTTTGACAAATCATTAACTTTCTTAATATTAATGGGGCAGGTTTTTGTTAACCCTCCAAGTGCCAATGGAGCCTTTGCCCGGAGTCATCTTCCAATCAGTTTTAGCTCCAACAGCCAGTAGGGCACCTCCCTCCCCCCCTCCCCCCACCACCTTAGCCACAGAAAGCTGAATCTTGTCCTTGACAGTCTGTCCTCTCTGCCAACTGGAAGGCCCATCAATCAAAAGAGATTGGAGAAGCCTGAACTGATTGGTTACAAAGCCACGGCACAAAACCACCCATAATGCGACTGGAATTGATGTTAAATTTGCAAATGAATAGTTGAGCGGTGTCAACCCTGGTGTAGTGGCCAGTACGCTCCCTTCTGAGTCGAAGGGTCAAGTCCGACTGCAGAGAGACCTGGACACTCAATCCAGGCTAATAGCCCAGTGCTGACACTGACACCATGCTGCACTGTCAGCGATCTTCCGAATGAGATGTTAAACCGAGACCCTGTCGACCCCCTCAGGAGGAAATAAAAGGAAAAGGGCACGAGAATTCTCGCCGGTGTCCTGGCCAATACTTTTCCCTCAGCTGACATCACTGAAAGATGCTTATCAGGCCAGGTTACGTTGAGGGAGAGACAGTGGCATAGTGGTAATGTCACTGGGCTGGTAATCCAGTAAGCCCAGGCTATAAAATCTGGAATTGAAAACTAGTCTCAGTAATGGTGACCATGAAACTATCAACAATTGCTGGCCTTGTCGGACACCCACGTTTTTAAAAAATTATTCCATTGCTGTTTGCAGTTGCTGCATTTCCTACACTAGAGCAGTGACTACACTCCAGAGGTAATTCATTGGCTGCAAAGCATTTGGGATTCTTTGAATTCAGGAAAGGAGCTACATAAATGCAAGTCTCCCTCACTTAAGGAACTGGAAAGTTACGTTGCTGCATTTGAGGTTCTCCGATCTGTAGCCCACTGGCATTCCTGTGCACAAAGCCTTGACTTATGCTCTGGGCAGTGTCATAGAACCATAGGAAAGTTACGGTGCAGAAAGAGGCCATTCAACCCATCGTCTTAGGACCACAGGGCATTTGTTTAAATTTATTCTTGGGATGCGAGTGTCACTGGCAGGGACAGCATTTATTGCCCATTCCTAATTGCCTTTTAGTAGGTGTTGTTGCGCCTCCTCCTTAAACCACTGCAATCTGTGTGGTGTAAGTAAACCTACAGTGCTCTTGGGAAGGGAGTTCCAGGATTTTGACCCAGCAACAGTGAAGGAACGGCGATATAGTTCCAAGTCAGGATGATGTGAGGCTTGGAGGGGAACTTGCAGGTGGTGGTGTTCCCATGGATCTGCTGCCCTTGTCCTTCTAATGTAGAGGGAGCTTTACTCTGTATCTAACCCTGTGCGGTGCCTGTCTGGGAGTGTTTGATGGGGACAGTGTAGAAGGAACTTTACCCTGTATCTAACCCTGTGCTGTACCTGTCCTGGGAGTATTTGATGGGGACAGTGTAGAGGGAGCTTTACTCTGTATCTAATCCTGTGCTGTACCTGTCCTGGGAGTGTTTGATGGGAACAGTGTAGAGGGAGCTTTACTCTGTAAGTAATCCCGTGCTGTACCTGTCCTGGGAGTGTTTGATGGGGACAGTGTAGAGGGAGCTTTACTCTGTATCTAACCCCATGCTGTACCTGTCCTGGGAGTGTTTGATGGGGACAGTGTAGAGGGAACTTTACCCTGTATCTAACCCTGTGCTGTACCTGTCCTGGGAGTGTTTGATGGGGACAGTGTAGAGGGAGCTTTACTCTGTATCTAACCCCGTGCTGTACCTGTCCTGGGAGTGTTTGATAGGGACAGTGTAGAGGAAGCTTTACTCTGTATCTAACCCCGTGCTGTACCTGTCCTGGGAGTATTTGATAGGGACAGTGTAGAGGGAGCTTTACTCTGTATCTAACCTCGTGCTGTACCTGTCTGGGAGTGTTTGATGGGGACAGTATAAAGAGATAATACTTTGTATCTAACCCTATGCTGTAACTTGCCCTGGGAGTGTTTGACAGGGATAGTGTAGAGGGAGCTTTACTCTGTATCTAACCCCGTGCTGTACCTGTCCTGGGAGTGTTTGATGGGGACAGTGTAGAGGGAGCTTTACTCTGTATCTAATCCCGTGCTGTACCTGCCCTGGGAGTGTTTGATGTGAACAGTGTAGAGGGAGCTTTACTCTGTATCTAACCCCGTGCTGTACCTGTCCTGGGAGTGTTTGATGGGGACAATGTAGAGGGAGCTTTACTCTGTATCTAACCCCGTGCTGTACCTGTCCTGGGAGTGTTTGATGGGGACAGTGTAAAGGGAGCTTTACTCTGTATCTAACCCCGTGCTGTACCTGTCCTGGGAGTGTTTGATTGGAACAGTGTAGAGGGTGCTTTACTCTGTATCTAACCCTATGCTGAACCTGTCCTGGGAGTGTTTGATTGGAACTGTGTAGAGGGAGCTTTACCCTGTATCTATCCCCGTGCTGTACCTGTCCTGGGAGTGTTTGATGGGGACAGTGTAGAGGGAGCTTTA
>JANJGN010000030.1:22866411-22909413 GCA_026770705.1 Isurus oxyrinchus
GTAATTCTGTTTTTGTTTTGGATTTCCAGCATCCGCAGTTTTGTTTTGTCTTTACCAAAACAGAATTACCTGGAAAAACTCAGCAGGTCTGGCAGCATCGGCGGAGAAGAAAAGAGTTGACGTTGTTTTGTTTTTACCATTACTCAGCATTTGAGTCTAACAAATCCCGATCACGTGCAGTGCTCCTGTTTTTTTCTGGAGAACAGGGTGCTGATAATGGTTCTCCTCCATCGTCTTCTCTCACTACGGTGAGCGATCAGAGAGGCAGTGACGAAGGCTACGCCTACTACAGCATCCATAGCAATACTGAACCCTGTCTATCAAAACGATGCCATGGAACTTTGCACAGCCTTGTTATTTTAATAGAGGGCTTTCACTAGCACAATGAATTCTGGGAGGCCCCAGCCACCATTGCCTTCTCTTTGAGAGACCGCAAGAGAAATGCTGAGCATTACAAGTACACTGCCTGCAAGTGGAGTATAATCGTCTTTGGGCACCAGTTCAGGAGAATGCAGTCTTCCACGGGAAGGGTTGGTAGATGTGGCCTGCTTTTTCTTGTCCACCGATACAAGCCCTGGCTCTGTCTCAGGCAAAGGGCTGCATTCATCATTTATGTAAACCTTTGCAGGTGGAGAACAGATTGATAAAGCTGTTGAAATAGCATCACGTCTTTATATGCTGAGGGGTAGAATACAAGAGCAATGAGGTTATGCTAAACCTTCGTGAACCACTGAAGAGGCGTCAGCTGGAGCTGTGGAGGCTCAGTCACGGAGCATGCTTAAAGCAGAGGTCAATAGATTTTTAGGGATATGGGGATAGTTCGGGAAGATGGTCTTGTGTTGGAAGATCAGCCATGGTCCAGTTAAATGGTCGAGGGGTCGAATGGCCCACTCCTGCTCCTCTGTTCCTGTGTTCCTAGAGCAGAGAATGCTAAGGGGAGATTTAATGGAGGCGTTCAAAATGATGAAAGGGTTTTGAGAGAGTAAGCAGGGAAATATTCTTGCACTAGAATGAAGGTGAGTAACCAGAGATTACAGATTCAAGATAATTGGCTAAAGGACCTGAGTGCAGATGAAGGGAAATTTTTTAATGCAGTGAGTTGTTGTGATCTGGGAAAGCGCTGCCTGAAAGTTGATTCAACGGTAACTTTCAGACGGGAATCAGATATATAGTTGAAAAGGAAAAATTTGCAGTTATGGGAAAGAGTGGGGAAGTGGAATTAATTGGATTGCTCTTTCACAGAGGCACAATAGGCCATCTAGCCTTCTTCCATGTTGCAATATGTTATGGTCTCCCAAGTTGCATGCTCCTTCTCAAACGCTGCTAGCAATATCACACGTTCCACACCACTCAGATATTGCTGTGAGAACAGCAAGTCCCAAACAATTCTGTTCTGCAAAACTTGAGAGGCAGCTTAAAAAATACAAAGTTAATGAAGGCCTTGGGGTATACGGTAGAAACACAAGTACCTTCCTACATGATCTCCCTACTCTTCGCTCCCCCACTGGGCTGAAGTCAAGACTCATCGTATTGTCTCATACACTAAGTCACAAATATAAGATTTAGATCAGAGAGTTATAGGAAAGGCTGTAAGGCTGTGGAATGCACTGCCAGAGTCAGTGATTGCTGCTGAGACTATGTCAACATTCAAATAATGGGTTAAACTGACGGTTTGCAGAAAATTGATCAGTGGCTTATCATGGACTCCTGTTTTACAGGATCACAGGATCTTAATGGCCCAGAAGGAGGCCATTCGGCCCATCATGTCTGCACTGGCTCTCTAAACGAGCATTCTGACCTAGTGCCATTGCCCTGCCATTTCCCCGCACCCTTGTACATTGTTTCTATTCAAATAATCATCTAACGTCCTCTTGAAAGACACTAGACAAGCAGCCCTCAAATTCAAATGTGATAGCGTCAATTTTTTTTTTTTAAAAATCTGCTAGATTGGACTCTGGAGCCTTAGTGAGTTCCTGCAGTGAATCTGGTGGATGGTACACACTGCTGCCACTGCACATCAGTGGTGGAGTGTGTGAACGTTTGTAGATGTGGTGCCAATCAAGTGGGCCTGCTGCGTCCTGGATGGTGTCAAGCTTCTTGAGTGTTGTTGGAGCTGCCCTCATCCAGGCAAGTGGAGAGTATCCCATCACTCTTGTGTATGATGCAGGGTGTCAGAACTGCTGAGGCAAACCTCCCAGCTAAATATAACTCCACTCATACCAGCTGGATGTATTTTCTTTTTCCCCCCGTTTATTCTTTCCTGGGATCTGGGCATCACTGGCAAGGCCAGCGTTTGTTAGCCCATCCCTAATTTCCCTTGAGCTGAGAGACTCAGTAGGCCATTTCAGAGGGCAGTTAAGAGTCAACCACATTGCTGTGGGTCAGAAATCACGTGGAGGCCAGACCAGGTAAAGATGGCAGATTTCCTTCCCTAAAGTAGCTCCGTGGACTAACGGTGGGATTTGAACCCATATCCCCAGAGCATTAGCCTGACCCTCTGGATTACTAGTTAAGTGACATTACCACTACACCACCATCTTTCCCCTAGTCTGTTAATGTCTGCAGGCCACTTAAAGACAGGCAATGAAGCCTGCCTTACCAGTGCCACCCATCCCCTAAGAACATTTAAACTAAAGATTTTGAAACATACTCATAACCAGAATCGTACAATCCACTCCCTGTGAGGAAGAGTTGGCATTTTAACCAGGATATTCAGGCAGATCTATTGGGATGACAATAGGGAGCAGCACCCAGCTGAGAAACTGTGATGAGGGATGGAAGGTATATGTCAGATGTAAAATACAGACAATTTAGTGGAGAGTAAACCCATACAAGGCATGCCCGCTGCACTGGACATGCCTGCCTTACTGAGAGGTGAAATGTTACTGAGACCTGTACCTTCAGCTAGTTTAAGTTGACAGCAAAGGTGAAGTGGAGTACCTGACTTCTGACTGACAGTTGCTTTTTCCAGAAACTTAAGCCATTATATCATTGGCATTAAATATTCTGTGGAGATACCCGCAGGCGTATCAGTGACAGAACAAGCAGGTCAAGCCTCCCCAGCAATTATGACACATACCAGGAACATTTCTTAAAATGATTCATCTGCACTTGACAAATGCATGTTGTATTTATAGAAGAAAAAGCTTGATTTTATTTAGCATCTTTCACTGATCTCTGGATGTCCCAAAGGGATTAACGGCCAGTGAAGTTCTTTTTGAAGCCTGGTCATTGTTATAACACAGTTATAACATAGTGCACAGCAAGGTCCCACCACCAGCAATTGTGATGATGAGCAAATAATCTGTTTTTAGTGATGTTGGTTGAGGGATAAATATTGGCCAGGGCACAAGGGAGAACTTCCTTTGCTCTTCTTCATGATAGTGATCTGAGATCTATTATGGGTCACCCAAGAAGGCAGACAGGGCCTTATAGTTTACTGTTTCATCTGAAAGATGGCACGTCCTGTGGTGCAACACTCTTCCAGCCCTGCGCTGGGAGTAAGATGGATTGCCTATTCGGGTCTCTGGAGTGAGACTTGAACCCACAACCTCCAGACTTTAGGACAAGCGTGCTACCCACTGAAGCGCAGCTGACACTAAAATGCATAAATGTTATAAAATAGCAACATTTCACTTATCATGTGTACGCAGACATCGGAAAAATATTAGGGGTTAAGGCCTAGCTGAACCCACTAGGAACGAAGCAGAACTCGAGGTCCAGGCTCGAGATGGAGGCCGGGCCTCGAAATGAATGGATTCCCGAGAGCTGGTTCCCAATTTGATAATTTACCTCATGAAATATTTCTCTTTTTAAATCAAAACCCTTACTTTTTTGTTGCTATGTCCTCAGGTAGCCGATAAGACAAGATGGCAGCCAAGGATATTTTGCAAATATTCTGAGTGGTTCTGTGGGTTTGCCTCGTCAGTTTTATATTCGCAATGGTCTGTGCATTCCTGGTTGTCACTTCTCAGAGCTGCTAGCTGCCCACTGTTTGTTAAGTTCCTTGCCCACTCGGGCATCGTTGAGTTCAGTGTTTTTGCTTGTCCTTGGGATATAAACGTTGCTGGCGAGGCTGGCGTTAATTGCCCGTCCCTAATTGCCCTTGGGCAGGTGGTGGCTAGCCACCTACAACTGAGTGGCTTACCAGGAAATTTCGGAGGGCAGTTAAGAGCCAACCACATTGGTGTAGGCTCAGGGCCCCATGAAGGCCAGAGGCTGGCAGTCTTCCTCCCCGAAGAACATCAGTGAACCGGACCGGGTAAAACAACAATCCGGTAGTTTCATGATCGTTACTAGTTAATTGAATCTAAATTCTACCGGAGTATTAGTCCAGTTACTCATCCAGTAATATTACCTCTATGTTGCCGCCCCTGTTGTTTAATGAGTATATCTGGGTCAGTCACAAGTCAATGTGACATATCCTCACAGGCTGAAAACTTTCATCTTATAGATAAATGCTATGTAATGATACACGCGTGGTTCTGTACTTAGCGTGCGAGCATGGTGTACATCCTAACAGAAGTAAAAGCACTAAACATGACACCCAGCCGATCATGGTCGTCTCCGTGGCCAGGATTTTACCGCCCGGCGGGATATTACGGTTCCCCCAAACTGAATGGAGATTTAAATGACTCGCCGCATCCACCAGGGGGTAGGAGGAGACACGGTCTTGGGGGACACAAATCCTGGCCCCATGTGTGGGTACCCAGAAGGGGAAAGAAACAGTAAAAACTGGGAATTAAGAGCACTGGTCCGAACTGTTTTTTTTTTTGCCTTCTGGGTTAGCTTATGCGAATGTCCCAATGGAGAATGAGCTGAGTCTGTCCTGGCTCACTGTGCTGCAAGCAGACCTCCCCCTGGCCCACTCCTGTCTGGTGTAGTACCAGTGGGAGGCTTTGGCAGTCAGCAACTGGCACAGGTGACGCAGGCTCCTCTCAAGAGAGTTGCATGCGTTCGGCGGTGCATTGCTTCAGCCAGATGCTGAAGGATGCAGCCAATGCAAAGCCTAATAATGCACAGCTGTCCAAAACCATCCCGGTTCAACTCATGAGCAGACTGTGAAGCTGTCAATCGCTGCACCCAGTGTGACTAACATTGCCAATTATAAATAGACGGCCTTGTAGCAACACTTGCTTGTACAGAACCAAAGCGACACTAAGAACCTGGCGAATAATGGTTGTTACAAATCCTCATCCCTGTACATTTGACAAAAAAAAACACGCCAGCACAGAATAAAAACAGAAATGAAGTTGCTCCCCCCCACCCCCAAAATTAAACCTTTCCTTCTTGATCCTGATCCGGCTGACTCTCCCACTCCAGAAACTTGAGCACATAATGCAGGCCGACCCTCCCAGTGCAGTGCTGAGGGAGTGCTATACTGTCAAATTGGCTGCAGTGTTTCCAACATTATAACAGTGACTATACTTCAGAGGTATTTCATTTGCTGTAAAGTGCTTTGGGACATCTAGAGAAGAAAGGTGCTATATACTGTTTATCAATCCTGTCTTCCTTCCCTCCCTTCCCTTGGCATATTCTCCACCCCCTTTAACCCAGGGCACTGCCTCTGGCTGAGATCAGCCAAACCTAACATCTTCCGGTGCTTATGGTTCAATCCAGACCCGGCACAGATGATTTGTGCTGACAGCTCCATAATTGAGGCAATTAAATACCAAAGAAGTGTTGGCCTAACACATTCCTTTGCAGTGGCCTGAGTCACGATCGTTTGGTTGAGGTCACCCAGAGACCTTTCTAAGGCTCAAAGACATACGGAGGATGAAACTGCTCCGTTTGCAAAACCGTATATCCTGTGGAAATCAGACTTGGAAAAACATTTGCAGCCCACAGTGGAAAGAAGGATATAGATTCCAAAGGTGACTGAGGGGACACCTTGTAGAGTTGTTTAGGCCAGTAAAGCAGTGTTGATAACCGGGCACTACTTCAAGGTAAACTATTGGCACCGTTCAAACTGGTGAAGGGCGAATTTGGATCTGACATCAGGAAGCACTTCTCCACACAAACCGTTATTATAGTCTTCGCGGCAAACCTGTGGAAATAAAAACCTTCCCGTCATTCAGGGGTTAGTTAAGACACTGTGATGTGGACATGCTTCCTAACGCTCCGAATGCCCTTCCTCCTCCATATTTAACTTGCCCGACTCTCTGGAAGCCCAATTTCAAACACAACCATCTTATTTCTGAGCTCAAACATCCACCTTTTTGTCAATGCCTCTGATCATTGCCTAACTCAGTTGTCCTCACTATTTTTCAAGCAAGGGCCCCTTTAGCAAGAAAACAACACCTGCCATGTGAGAGCCACCCTGACTGCTGAATTACCATTGTTTTCCAGCCCAGTGACTCACCTGGGCCAAAAAAAATACACAACACCAAAGGTTGGACACTCTGCTAGTTCTGTGGTGGTTGCTGTGGTAATATAACTGTCACTGTACAACGCACCTACTTAGATAAACTTACTGGCGCACATTGTACCATGTGGTCAATGTGACATGAAGGCTGACTTTTGAAAGGCTCGGTGCACATTTTTACTGTTGAAATTAAAATTGAAATAAACAGGAATATAATTCTGGGTTGGGATCCGGATCACCGTGACCCTCTGAGGATGAAATGGCTGCTGAAATTGGATGGATGGAGTTGGGGAGCCGCATACAGTGTGGATGGGAACTGCCATTGGCTCAAGGGCCTTGCAATGGAGAATACTGGCCTCATTTCTCCTTTGCTGATTGCTTTTTGATCATCACTACTTTCAGAAAAACATCACGAATGGTGTGAATTGCTGTTAACACAGTTTAACACAGTAACCGTTGGCATTCCAATTTCTGTTTTCTGCTGAGTGCCAGTTTACCACTTCCCCAAGTATAAGAGGTCAAAAAAACAGTACGTATTTTATATAACTCGTTCATGGGATGTGGGTGTCAATGGCAAGGCCAGCATCTTCTGCCCTTGCCAACAGTTAGGAGCCAATCACATTGCTGTGAGTCTGGAGTCACATGTAGGCCAGACAAGGTAAGGGAAGCAGGTTTCCTGCCCTAAAGGATACTAGTGAGTGAGTTGGCTTTTTATGACAATGGATGATGGTTGTCATGGTCACCAGTTGATTGATCACCGTTCCTTCACTGTCGCTGGGTCAAAATCCTAGAACTTCCTCCCTAACAGCAGTGTGGGTGTACTTACACCACATGGACTGCAGCGGTTCAAGAAGGCAGCTCATCACCACCTTCTCAAGGCCTGGCCAGCGACACCCACATCCCATGAAGAATACTTTTTTAAAAAATTGAATTTATTCCCTAGCAGCTGCTCCAGTGGGTTGTGAATCCCTGTTTCCAAGGCATTATCCTGGCCTTCCAGATGATAAATCCAGTGAAATTACCACTACACCACCTTTCCCTCTGGATAGACTGAGGCAAACGGTTACATTATATTGCAAAAGTATCTACAGCGCAGAAACTGGCTGAATTTGACCCACCCGGTCCCTGCCAAACACACACACCTCCACCCGCCCTTCCTCATCTCACCCCATTAACTCATCCGCCTATTCCTTTCCCCCACGTATTTAACTAGCTTCTCCTTAAATGCATCTGCACTAGTTGCCTCGGCTGCTCCTGGTGGTAATGAGTTCCACATTCTAACAACGCTCAAGGCAAAGAAGTTTCTCCGGAGTTCCCTATTGGATTAATTAGTGACTATTTTACAGGGCTCCAGTGCAACCCTGGAGATTCAACCACATAATTTAGGCTGACACTTCAGTGCAGTATGCAAGGAAGTGCTACAATGTCGGAGGTACCAACATTGTTGAATCTGAGGCTCCATCTGCCCTCTCAGGTGGATGTTAGAAAAAACCCCATGGCGCTACCTTGGAAAACAGCATTTCCCCTCAGTGTCCTGCCCAATATTTATCCCTCAACTGACGTCACTAAAACTCATTACCTGGTAGGTGTCACATTGATGCTTTTGGGAGCTTGCTGTGCGCAAAATGCCTGCAGTGTTTCCTACATTACAGCACTGATTACAATTCAAAAGTACTTCATTGGCTACATAGCACTTTTGGGTATCCTGCAATTGTGAAAGGTGCTATATAAATGCATGTCTTTAGTCAGCAAAAATGATCCCTTTGACCCTTACTGACAGATTATTTCTTCAGCTGGTGGTAACTGAACTAAAATGGGGCCAAACCCAAATGTAAGGGAAGTAGGAGCTTCACACAGTTGTGTAAGGGGGCATCTATTCCCCAAAATAACATTTATCTACAAGGCGCTGAAAGACCTAGACTGAAAATTACACCCCCATGCCTACCCCACCCCTGACCCCCTAAGGAAAATGCACAAGAGAAGGGCTTGTAAAAAGTCCCAGGCTGACAGATGAAGAATACTTAATGAAGATGGGCCATCACAAAGGGTCACAGAAGCTAATCCAGAGGTGGTCTTATGCTTCCAAAAAGCCCACCACCTGCTCCCAAAAGAAAGGTGACCAAGCTTTGTCACCTCACTGGGGGGAAGAGCCTAGATCCCGGAGTCTAGCAGGCTTTATTTAACATTGTATTGTGTCATCACGTCTGAAATATGATTTATTGTATGTGAAGGTTTCAGAGAGATGGGATAAGACTCTTTCTTCCCTTGACATACTAATGAGATAGAGAAGGAGATGCCACTAAAATATCATTATCAAGGTTTCTCCATTCCCGATTAAATGACATTTGTGACTTATGATGTGATCCTTCCTAAGTTGGGGCTGTGTGCAAGGTCATTTAAGTTTAGAAGCCACATTGTATATCCATGTAGGGTATGACTGAGTCCGATTCTATAGGAAAAATGTGTCACTTCTCATCTTGAAGGAGAGGCAGTATAGGCTGGGAATTTTGCCATGGGTAACTCACCTCCTGACTCCCCAAAGCCTGTCCACCATATACAAGGCACAACTGTGATGGAATACTCTCCACTTGCCTGGATGAGTGCAGCTCCAAGAACACTCAAGAAGCTCAACACCATCCAGGGCAGAGCCGCCCGCTTGATTGGCACCCCATCCACCACCTCCAACTTTCACTCCCTCCACCACCGAGGCACAGTAGCAGCAGTGTGTGTGCCATCTACAAGATGCACTGCAACAACTCACCGAGTCTCCTTCGACAGCACCTTCCAAACCTGCGAACTCTATGATCTAGAAGGACAAGGACAGCAAACACATGGGAACACCACCACCTGGAAGGTCTCTTCCAAGACACATACCATCCTGACTTGGGAATATATCACCGTTCCTTCACTGTCGCTGGGTCAAAATCCTGGAACTCCCTCCCTAACAGCACTGTGGATGTACCTACACCACATGGACTGCAGCGGTTCAAGGAGGCAGCTCACCCACCACCTTCTCAAGGGCAATTAAGGATGGGTAATAAATGCTGGCCCAGCCAGTGACGCTCACATCCTGTGAAAGAATACAATTAAAAAAAAGATGGAAGACTAGGAACACATCAAATAACTGTGGATCAGATTGGAGGATCTCACCTCAGCATTGATGTATTCCACAAAGCCCCTTCAATGAAGAGATTTGTTCATTTTGTGCCAGGAAAACATGAACCAATGGATCAGGAACATAGCAGCTGCCTATTCAGCTATCCTGAAAGCCAAAATTTGGGTTTCTGATGCTTTGCAAGGTAGCTTTAGCTGCACTGTGGTCTTTTCATCTTTGTGTCACACTAGGCACATTGGCTGGGTACCGGTAACCAAGCAAGTTCTAACTGTCCCGTTTCCACTCGCTGACCTGCAAATGGCTCCTAGTTGGCAACGCCTCAATTTTAAAGTCCTTGTGCTTATTTCCAAATCGCCTCATGGCCTCATCCCTCCCTATCCCTGGAACCTGCTCCAGCCCTACAACCCAATGAGATCTCTTCAATTCTGGCCTCTTCAGCATCTTCCATTGCAGCCGTGAGCTCAGCTGCCTCACCCCCAGGTTCTGGAACTCATTTCCTCAGTCTATCCGCCTTGCTATCTCTGCTTAAAGCAGAGGTCAATAGATTTCTAGATGCCAATGACGTCAAGGGATTGGGGGATAGTGCCAGAAGATGGCTTTGAGGCAGATGGTCAGCCATGATCTAGTTAAATGGCAGAGGAGGCTCAAGGGGCTGAATGGCCTACTTCTGCTCCTATGTTCCCCTCTTAAAACCTTGTTGTTTGACCAAGCTTTTGGTCACCTATCCTAACGTGGATCAGTGTCAAATTTTGTCTGATAACACTCCTCCGAAGGGTTGTTTGGCTACATTAAAGGACCTATATAAATCCAACCTGCTGTTGTCATTCTTCATCAAACAACCACCTTCTCCTGCCTTAATCTCATGAATGTCACCCATTTTGCCTATTGTGAGCCTTCACACTCCAGGCAGATAGGATCTCTGATATAGGTTGAAGAGTCATTCTGTTCCTCTCAGAGGCTGACTTCCAGGAGCATCTTCATAGTGACCCCGGAGTTGTAGAATTACATAGTATTTTCTGTACAAATGACAGGCCATTCAGCCCAACTGCTCTGTGATAGCGTTGATGGCTAGTACCTTTCTAACTACAGCCTTTACTTATTTATCTTTTTCACTTAACCCTTGTGGAATTTTTTTTAAAATCCTCGCTTAAGCATCTGAGTTCTTTTTCCTTAATAGTCGAAAGTTGCTTTTAACTTTAGAGTCAAGTAGTTGTTAAAGCGTAGCCACTGGTGTAATATCGGAAAGACTGCAGCCAGTTTGTGCACAGCAAGCTCCCACAAACAGCAACGTGATAATGGCCAGAAAATCTGTTTTAGTGACATCGTTTGAGGGGCAAATATTTCAGTAGTATTTCAGTGACACTGTGGCTGGTGAATAGGAGAAAGATACAGACACCATTTAAGGTTTGTTAACCCTCCAGGATTGTCTTGGGGGTGCCCTAGGATTAAAGGTCAATTTGCAGCCCAGAGACAGTCCATTCAGCCCATTATTCATGCCCAGCCTCCCTTTTCAAACCTATCTAACACCTCATGCTGTCACTCCCTGTGAGCAAGGTCACACAGGCATTCCCTTCGTCTTTAAGATTCAGACAGCAGCATTTACCATTTGTAGTTTCCGCACCAAAGGCAGGTCAAAGTGAAGGAAAAAGAAATCGTGAGCTTGTCAGTGTTCTGCTTCGAGTGCCTTTCCAAGAGCTTTGTCTCCTTCACCAGTCTTACTTCAGTATTCCTGTAATCGTCACACATCCCAAGAGATTACAATACCATCTTATTGAGATATTATGGCCATTAACTGCCCCAAGGCAAGGAGCTGATAATGGTACCCTCAGTAATGAGATCCTCTGAGGCAGCTATTATACCCTTAGGGATGGCAAGTATTACAGCTTCTGAAACAAGCTTATACATCTGTTCTCACTTTTCAAACAATGCAGAGGAAGGCCTGTGCCCTCTCTCCCAACTCACCAAATAACGCACTAAGTAACATCTAAGACTACAGGAGGGAGGGCGGAGTGTTTAGAGGAATCCTGACATTTGGTCATAATGGCCTGTTCTATCAACAACCAAGAATATTTGCCTTCCCTGTAAAGAGAGTTTTTTTTTAATTGCTCTTAAAAGTGCTTTTTTTTTCCCTTCCGCTCCACTGGGAAGGATTAAGCAAGGTTTCTCCTTCCTAACAGCTATCTAGTGACCCTGGATGGAAAGAATGTTACATAAGAACGTAAGAAATGGGGACAGGGGTAGGCCATTCAGCCCCTCTTGCCTGCTCCACCATTGATGGCTCATGTGATTGTGGCCTCAACTCCACTTTTCTGCCTGCCCCCTCCATTGCCCTGGCCTTTAACTCTCTTGTCAATCAAAAGTCTAACTCAGCCTTGAAGATACTCAATGGCCCAGCCCCCACTGCTGTCTCAGGAAGAGAATTCCAAACAGTAACAACTCTCCGTGAGAAGAAATTCCTCCTCATCTCCATCTTAAACGGGAGACCCCTTATGCTGAAACTGTGTACCAAAGTTCTCGACTCACCCACAAGGGGAAACATCCTCCCAGTGTCCAACCTGTCAAAGTCCCCGATATGTTTCAGTCAGACCATCTCTCATTCTTCTAAACTCCAATGGGGAGAGACCCAACCCCTCATCCCAGGAATCAGTCGAGTGAAAGAGCTGGTGCAACGTTAGGCTTAGGCTGTGATGTCACCTCCCCCCTTCATCGCCAAGAAATAAAGACTTGCATTTATATAGCACCCTTTGTAACCTCAGGTAGTCCCAAAGCTCCTACAGTTACTGCTGTAGGAAACACGGCAGTCAATTTGTGCACAGCAAGCTCCCACAAACAGTAATGTGACAATGACCATGATAATCTGTCTGTCATGATGTTGGTTGAGGGATGCATGCCAGTAACTTGTGACCCTGAGTAGGCGTGATCCTTGAATCGAGGGATAGCCAACGATGCCAGGGGTAAAGATTGGCCATTAAACCAGAGCAAACCCCCTTGCACTCCTTCAAAATAGTGCCCCTGGGAACTTCTGCATCCACCTGAGAGGACAGACATGGCTTCGGTTTAATGTCCCATTAGCAAGACGACACCGCTGAGAGAGCAGCGCTCCCTCCAGTACCAACACTGGGACGTCAGCCTACACTAGGGGCTCAAGTGTTTGAAGTGAGATTTGAACTCACAGCCTTCGCCCAGTGAGCCACCAGCATCAAAGTAGCCTGCCATCGCTCACTGGCCAAGATTATAACACAGCACTGATGGATCGGGAGCCCAGCCGAGCTATTGATGTCCTTTAGGAAGAGGGGAAATTGGCACGGAACCTCAATTGATCAGGGAAAATGGAAATCAACCGTGCACTCCTAGCTGCAATTGAAGGATGCTCCCAGCTTGTGCTGGAGTACTTTGTGGGGTGGTACTGACCTCTACATGAGCTTGGCACTGTTTAAGTGCACCTGTGTTCGGTGCCAGTGTGCCAAACACAGAGGAAGCAGACACAAGTCCTCGTGTGCACATGAGACATTTTGGGAACGGAAGTAATTAGACTCAACAATTTATCACATCCTTTCCCTTCCACATCACTTAAACCCTTCTCTCGCTCTTCAAACATGTGTATCTGATTGATCCATTTAGATTGTTCGCTTAGCAACAAGCAGCTTGCATTTATATCGCGCCTAACTCATAGTGAAGCATCAATGCCCTATCTTATTCCCCCCCAACTCCCCACCCTACCCCCAACCTCTTCATTGTTTTATGTAAGTAAAGTACTGCTGATATAAAAGCAGAATACTGCGGATGCTGGAAATCTGAAACAAAAATAAAAATAGCTGGAAAAGCTCAGCAGGTCTGACAGCATCCGCGGAGAGGAGCGCGGTTAACGTTTCGAGTCCGTGCTGCCGATACTGGAAACCTTAAATAAAACGAGAAAGTTCTGATCTGGCGGCTTCGGAACAGAAGCCGAGTTCCATCCTCCAAAGAGTTCTCCGTTCCAAGGAAGAGTCGAATTGGACTCGAAACGTTAACTCTGTTTCTCTCTCCACAGATGCTGCCAGGCGTGCTGAGTATTTCCATCATGTTCTGCTCTTACTCCTTATTTTTAAACCTGCCCTACATACGTACAAATTAGGAGCAGGGGTAGGCGATTTGGCCCCTCAAGCCTGCTCCATAACGCAATAAGATCATGGCTGAGATCTTGCCTTCAAATCCACATTCCCAACCCGATAACCTTTCACTCCCTTGTTCACCAAGAGTCTATCAACATCTGTCCTGAAAATATTCAATGACCCAGCCTCCACCGCTCTGTGGGGAAGAGAGTTCCAAAGACTCACAACGCCCTGAAAGAAAAAAATTCTCCTCATCTCTGTCTTAAATGGGAGTCCCCTTATTTTTAAACTGTGTCCCCTAGTTCTAGTCTCTCCCACAAGGAAAACCATCCTTTTAGCACCCAACCTGTCAAGCCCCCTCAGGATTTTATCTGTTTTCATAGGATCGCCTCTCACTCTTCTAAACTGCAGTGGATACAGGCCCAGCCTTTCCAACCTTTCCTCATGAGATAAGCACCCCCCCCCCCCACCCCAGGTATCAGTCGAGTGAACCTTCTCTGAACTCTTTTACTGCATCACGGACATCGTTCTCTTGCAGCAAGCAACATGGCCAGATCTATTCTGATCTGCTTCCTTCACCACCCTGAAGGTTGTAACCTCCTTCTTTTTCCAACGAAAACGAGACAGGGCTTCCTTAACATTCCCTCGTCGTTGACGCTGTCTTGTTTGCGTGTGTACCCCGGGTAGAATCCTGCCAATGGAGGGCCAGCCGGGCAGGAGTGGGCGGGGCAGGTGCGGAGCTTATTGCCACCTGCAATCGGCTGCACGCCGCCATTTTACGAGGGCCGGCCAAATCAAGGCCCATCCGGCGTAACGCACGGGCAGTAGTGCTCAGCGCTACCTGTGTGGGCGGAGGGGCTCGGTGAGGGTGGGGGTGGGGGGGTGGGGGGGGTGGGTGGAGGAGGGAGAGTCAGTGCCTGCGCGTGCGGGAGGAAGAGCGCAGCAATTGGCCCGAGGCGCGGAGCTGCCTCAGGGAGCTTAAGTAAATAATGAAAGTCTTTTAAAAATAAAGTAAAGAATGATTTAAACATGTCCCCTCGTGTGACAGTGTCACATGAGCTGGGACACGTTTGTGAAGTTTACCAAGTTTATTTATTCATTTTATAAAAACCTTTAGGAAACCTCATCCCGCCCGTGGATGAGGTTTCCTGGAAAACGTGAAGGCTCCTTGGGCTCTTTGCCCCCCTTCACCCCCCCCCACCCACCCCCCCCCCCCCCCCCCCCCCCCCCCGCCACCCCCCCCCGGCCCTAAGGTTGGACGGGCAGTGTGGTGAATAAGGTAAGTTGCTTTCTCAATGGCCTTAATACGCCGTTGACAGTTTGGCAGGAGCGCAGCCACCTCTGGTGCGTCCCTGCCAAATTCAATATCGAAACAGACGCCAGAACGGACGCCCAACATCATTTTACGTGTCGGCTTGTGGGGCCCGGTCCCCGCACATTGACGGCAGCATTCTGCCCCCTGGTCTCAGCTGTGCAGAGAGCTGTGAATTCCACCCCTGTCTAGTTTATTCAGGGTGGGGATAGAGGGACCTGGGGGGGTTAGCCAGGGACAGGCAAGTCCAGGCCGTGTGTTTGCTTTCAGTGATTGGTGATAATTAGAGAATGTTTCACAAAGACTTTCACTTGATCACACAGGCGTTTGGATTGACAACTGCAACATTCACTCCGTAAGACAATGCCAATATGGGAGAACAGTAGCATTCCTTTACCTTTGCTTCAAACATTCAAACGCTCTTTAAAGTATAATTCTACAAGGTGAAGGAGTGCCCTTTGTTCTATCACTGTGGACTAATGATTCCGGTTTCAAGAGCATAATTTAAGTGTGCCAATGGTGGTAGGATTTCTGGACGCTCCAGTAAATTTAGTGTATCCATAGTCGTTCTCTCTCCGCCTTTAAGAAAGAAAAAAGAAACATTTGCATTTACCTCGCGCCCATAGGATGTGCCTAAGAATTTTACAGCCAATAAAATGCTTTTTTTCAAATGCAGCCTCAGTTGCAATGTAGGAAACATCACAGCCAATTCACGCATAGCAAGCTCCCACAAACAGCAATGTGATGATGACCAGGTAATCTGTTTTTCGTGATCTTGATCAAGGGATAAATATTGGCCAGGACACCAGGGGAGAATTCCTCTGTTCTTCTTCAAGATAGTGCCATGGAATCCTTTCCGCCCACTCGAGAAGGCAGCTGAGGCCCAGTTTAATATTTCATCCAAAATACGGCGCCACCAACATTGTGGCACCCCCCCTCAGTATTGCACTGGAATATCTGCTTTGATTTTTGTGTTTAAGCTCTGGGTTGGGCTCAAACTCATAACCTTCAGATGCAGAAGCAAGATTGCAACTAGCTGTTCCGTGGTGCGGCAGGCTATATACGCTAGTCCATTCCATCATAAGTTATCTCTGCCTCACCAGCACATCAGCTGCGTCGATGCCTGGCCGACTGACATTGCATTTTCCAGAGCCTGAGAGCAAACTGAGGTTTGCATTTATATAGCGCCTCCTGTGACCTTAAGACATTGCAAGAGTGCTTTCAAGCTGGCGGAGTGCTTTTTGAAGTTTGAATGACCCAGTGAGGCACAGAGGGATTAAAGCAAAATACCGCCGATGCTGAAAATCTGAAACAAAAGCAGAAAATGCTGGAAAAACTCAGCAGGTCTGACCTCAGAGCACATAGGGATGTTCCTCTGAGACTGGGGTTAGGTCACATTAGGGCAAGACATTCTCAGGATGCTTTGTGTAGTCATATACTAAATGATTCATGTGGTGTTCCTCACACATGCCCAGGGAAATTGTAAATATGTTTTTAAATGTGCTTAAGATACAGAAGAAATCATTACAAACATATTTGCAATGTCGTGTTAAACCTGGAGACCAGAGGAGTTCCTAACCGATAGCTGGGGTGACAGAGGGACAGTGTAAGGCGACACTGTGCTGTATCTGGTCTGGGACGACTTAATGGAACAGCATAATGTAGATGTAAATTCCACCTGTATCTAACCCCGTGCTGGACCTGTCCTGGGACTGTTTGATGGGGACAGTGTAGAGGGAGCTTTACTCTGTATCTAACCCCATGCTGTACCTGTCCTGGGAGTGTTTGATGGGGACAGTGTAGAGGGAGCTTTACTCTGTATCTAACCCCGTGCAGGACCTGTCCTGGGAGTGTTTGATGGGGACAGTGTAGAGGGAGCTTTACTCTGTATCTAACCCCGTGCAGGACCTGCCCTGGGAGTGTTTGATGGGGACAGTGTAGAGGGAGCTTTACTCTGTATCTAACCCCATGCTGTACCTGCCCTGGGCGTGTTTGATGGGGACAGTGTAGAGGGAGCTTTACTCTGTATCTAACCCCGTGCTGTACCTGTCCTGGGAGTGTTTGATGGGGACAGTGTAGAGGGAGCTTTACTCTGTATCTAACCCCGTGCTGTACCTGTCCTGGGAGTGTTTGATGGGGACGGTGTAGAGGGAGCTTTACTCTGTATCTAACCCCGTGCTGTACCTGTCCTGGGAGTGTTTGATGGGGACGGTGTAGAGAGAGCTTTACTCTGTATCTAACCCCGTGCTGTACCTGTCCTGGGAGTGTTTGATGGGGACAGTGTAGAGGGAGCTTTACTCTGTATCTAACCCCGTGCTGTACCTGTCCTGGGAGTGTTTGATGGGGACAATGTAGAGGGAGCTTTACTCTGTATCTAACCCCGTGCTGTACCTGTCCTGGGAGTGTTTGATGGGGACAGTGTAGAGGGAGCTTTACTCTGTATCTAACCCCGTGCTGTACCTGTCCTGGGAGTGTTTGATGGGGACAGTGTAGAGGGAGCTTTACTCTGTATCTAACCCCGTGCTGTACCTGTCCTGGGAGTGTTTGATGGGACTTTACGCCATCTTCCCTGCTTTGGGTCCTTCTCTGGCCTTCAAGGTGATTGGCCATTCTACTGCCAAGCCACTAGTAATGCTAATGTTCAGTTTGCCACTCAACACAAGTGTTTCTGCCCAGTTTCCCTTTCTATCAGTGAGGCAGCCATGACACAAATAACACCAACACTTCACATCGTTATGCCACTAGCATTCCACAAAGCTACTACCTCTGGCACTTCCCCGACGGGTTACAGCGCTCTGCTGCTGTAGTCCTCTGGCACCCAGAGCAGAAGGTCACTGGTTCCATTTCTGGTTTGCAATGTAGAATTGTTTTTGTACTGTGAGTGAGGTCTCACCTGCAACGTGGACTGTTCAAAACTTACCCCCAGGCTTTTTGGCTAATTGTTAAGTCATGGAGAATTAACATACCAGCCTTAAGGGCAAAGTTGCCTCGTAAAAATCTAACAGTTACACGCTGTCAAACTCTGTGCCAGGAGTGAAAAATATTCTTTGCAAGGTGCCGGTGATGTGAGTTCTCGCTGCTGATGTAAGTAAAGCACTTAATTTAAGCTGGGGGTGGGGGAAAGGGAGGGGCAAATATTCGGTGCTAGCTTTTTGCAAAAGTCTTTTCTGATTTAATCCCCTACCTTTCCCACCACCCCCCCCCCACCCCCACCCCCCAGCCCCCACCCCACCCCCCCCACCCCCCCGCCCCCACCCCCCACCCCGCCACCACCCCCCCAACCCCCCCCACACCAGAACTGATGAGATCATTTTTTTTCACCCCTCTTGGCCGATGTGGGTTGGTCACTGATTCCACCTGCCAAAAACACTTGCTCTTTGGGGGCATGTTAAATGTCACCAAGGGGACATTTTCCTGAGGGGATATGGGGACGGGGGAAAAGCACCACAGGCAGCTGTAAGATCATTATCGGAAGGGCTGAAGGTGAAGTCATAGGTGAACGTTTACGCAGAACCTCCAGGATCTGCGGAAAGTGAGAGGGAAGCAGTTTGGGGAGTGAAATCCAGGGGACTGGAACAGGGATTGGGTGAGTGCCTCCACCTGCCCTGCAAGTGGCCATTCTTCATGTGTGCACCTAGCTATGTGACTGTGGAGGGCATCACGCCTGGGATCACAGGGTGGAGATCAGATGAAGGGAAGGAAGACTTACATTTATATAGCGCCTTTGCAATGGCACAAGACCTGTAACAGCCAATGGAAGCAGTTTTGAAGTTCAGTCACTCTTGTAATGTAGGAAAGGCAGCGGCCAATTTGCGCACAGCAAGCTCCCACAAACAGCAATGAAGTAAATGAACAGCCGATTTGTTTTAGGAGTTGGCTGAGGGGTAAACCTTGGCCAGAGCATCAGGAGGAAACCCACTGCTCTTTGTAAGAGTGCCCAAGGCACTTTTTACATTCACCTGAGCGGGCTGACGGGGGGATTTGTTTTGGTGCCTCATCCAAAAGGTGTCTGACAATGTTGCACTCCTTCAGTAACGCTCTGTGGTGTCAGCCTGCATTACGCACTCAAACTTGTAGAGTGGGGCTTGAACCCACATCCAGAGGCATGGTTAATTATTGGTGAGATATCCTGACTTTCCTGGTCTAGTAGCGATGCCACAGATTTTACCATCCTCACCACTGAACCACCCCACCCCCCCACCCCCCAACCCCACCCCCCACCCCCACCCCCCACCCCCGGCCATCTCGTTATGCTGAACAATTTGGATCAAACCTGGAGCCAATGAGCCTTTCAGCTTTTCTAGTTTGTGACAGTGCCCAGAGCGACCAGGCCGTCTGTTGTCAGATTATCTGAGAGCACCACAGATGTGCCGCTGCCCATATCCAACTCACACCGAGTCCCGTTCAATCCCTGCGCTTGCTCCCGCTTTGGCCACACCTCAATTTTAAACCTCTTATCATTATTTTCCAATCCCTCCATAACCTCGCCCCCATCTCTGTAACCCACTCTAGCGCTACGACCCTCCGGGATCTCTACGCTCCTCCAATTTCGACCTCTTGCGCAACCCCCTACCATTGATGCCCATGAGTTCAGCTACCGAGACCTTAGGCTCCGGAACTGTCTTATTAAGCTTCACTGCTCTCCACCTCTGTCTCCTCCTTTAAGATACTCCCTGAAAATCTACCTCTTTGACCGAGTTTTTGGTCAACTGTCTGAGTGGGCAGGATTTTGATGTAAAAATAATGATAAGACAAACAGTGCTCACAGTTATTTATGTGCAGATTGACAGAAACTTCCAGTGATTGAAGATGTGCAGTTAATAATGAAAGTTGCTGTCGGAGCTATACAGCTGCTCCATAAACTGCATGTGAACTGTCTCACTGTCTAGCTCCCCATACAAATGTATTAAATGATATGAGGTTTCTTTACTGACAATGTTGATACAGAATAAACTCGCCACCAAAAGTTGCATCAAGTCATTCTAAGTACACTTTAAAGTCTTAATTATTGCCAAACAACTTCTCTGGCACTGACAATTAACAATTGTAGTGTCTCATTCCTCCAAATTTTAATTATTGCTGAGATTTTAAACAAAGTAATTTTTTTTGCGTCTTTCTGTCTCTCTTATAATGCAATCTTTCTTGCCTTTTATTTTGCTTTCTGTACCTGGTGTGACGTTGAATTCACCATTCGGAGTAATACTTCCCAGACTCTGCGCTGGTCATTAAAGATTCTTCCATCTGATTGGCTAAGGAGATACACAGTTGTTTATTCTGCTTGTACAGATCCCTGATGCCCTGTAGAGGATGCTGCGCTGTTTGGATGCCTTGCTTACAGCAACTTGCTGTGCACATCTCCACAGAATGCCTTTAAGCAAGGGCAAATCTAATGAAGGACAGCCACCTCTCTTTCACCACCCACAGCCAATTATCTCCTTATTGGCTTGGCGCTAATTCTGTTTGATGATGCTCCCTTGAAGCGTCGCTGCTACGTTAAAGGCTGTGAATGCAAGTTGTTGCTGTGTATGTTTGATCATTCCGCACTCGCTCCCTCCTCAGAGGCTTCCCTGTACCTCCGGCAAGTCAAAAGCACCCATATGGGCCAGATATGAGTGCCACGCATTGTCACTGCTTCAACCATGTCTCACCAATGTGGGAGAGGGTACCACAGCCCTGACGTGGCAAAGAAACAGTCTTTTGCGCCCCCCCACCCCCGGCCTGCTGCTCCCTCAACCTTCTGCCAGCATCTGCTGGTACAATCACAGTGGGAGATACGCTGAGGAATGTGGCAGATCCCACCAAGAATTGAAGAAATGCTCACATAGAACCATAGAAAAGTTACGACGCAAAAAGAGGCCATTCAGCCCATCGTCTCTGCGCCAGCCAGAAGAGAAAATAGAAACTAGCCGCTTATTTTAATCCCAATTTCCAGCACCTGGTCTGTACCCTGACAGGTTACAGCACTTCAGAAGCAGATCCACATACCTTTTAAATAAGTTGAGCATTCCAGCCTCAATCAGCAATTCAGGCAGTGAATTCCAGTCTCCCACTGCCCCCTGGGTGGAAAAATTTTTCCTCATGTCCCCTCTAACCCTTCTACCAATCACTTTAAATCCATGCCTCCTGGTAATTGACCCCTCAGCCAGGGGAAACAGATCTTTCCTGTCTACACTATCCAGGCCCCTCATAATTTTGTACACCTCAATTAGGTCACCCCTCAGCCTCCTCTGTTTTCGAAGGAAACAACCCCAGCCTGTCCAATCTCTCCTCACCGCTGCAATTTTCAAGCCCTGGCAGCATTCTTGTAAATCTCCTCCGTACTCCGTCCAGAGCAATTGTGTCCTTCCTGTAATGCGGTGACCAGAACTAGCCTGCCCTTAGGCGAATTTTTACGAAAAGAGACAGCCCTTTCAGCATTTGCAGGGTTAAGGGGTCAGCTCTCAGGAACACAGCTCCCGTGGCGATGGGAATCACTAAAGCAGCGAGTTCAACATAGTGCCGGTTGCTCGGAGAGACTGGCAGCTCGCTGCAGGAGGAAGGATGTGAGGGTTGCCAGTTTGGAGAAGAGCAGGCATTATATTTCTTTAATTTTTTTTCCCCCCGTTAAACCAGTGGGAGGGAGCAGAAGGTGATGATGTGGATCTGTGCCTCTCAGCTCGAGCTCCCAAACATCTCCAGGACCCTGCTAATCCAATTGGACGATCGTTGCCAAGATGATAGTCTGTAATTAGGTAATTGGATTTTATGTTTTGAAGTGAGAGGAGCAAGAGAGAGAGAGAGAGAAAGGGGGGCAACATTGAAGGAGAGGGATATCCTTCCTCAGTTACAGCCTTTCGGAGTGGACATCGCTCTTTTCCCTGGAAAGAGGCACACTGGGAATCTGTTGCAAACCAGAAATTATAAGGGAAAATCCTTTTCATTTTTTTTTTCCGCTGTTCCTTGAGGACTGGATGGGGCTGCAAGAGACACTCGAAAGGCCTGAAGGACCGTCGCTCTGTGCTAAAAACAAAAAAGAAAGACGAATTTCTGCCTGGGTCTACCTGTCATTCGGAAGCAAAGAATCGTCTGAAGGTTAAAGGAAGGAGGGGTGACGGAAAATGGATTGTGTTGCTGGCTGCTGCAGTTTGTGCGCATTGATTTAGAGAGCGAGAGAGAGAGAGAGAGAGAGAGCTAGGGAGAGAGGGGGGAAAGAGAAAAATATATATACGGAGAAAGAAAAGGCAAGAGGAGGGGAAGAATAGGCATTGAGGAAGAGGCTTGCAGCTGAGAAATACCCGCACTGCCGTGTGACTGGAAATCTTAATAACTTGACAAAGAAGAGATTATTCCATTAACAAAAGGCCGAGAGAGCAAGCCACATTGAATAGGGTCTCACTGCAGGGTCTGAATCAGCAGGGGAGGGGACAGGGAAACCAGAAAAAGAAACAGAGAGAGAGAGAGACAGAGAGTCGGTCAAAGCCATTGAAGGAGTGGAAAATGCTGCAATTGTTCAGAAGTGTCAACTAGAGAATGCAACTGAAGCCATCTCCTCTTCTCCCTCCTCCTCTCCCTAACGCAGAACAGAAAGGTGGGAGTTGGACCATCTAGATCTGGGGAGACCGAGGCCTGATTGAATGATTCTCTGTTATAAATCTCCTCTTGAATTATTTCTCCTTAATTTTTTTTGGAGGGGGTGTGATTGGTGGAAGTGAGGGAGAGGAAGGGGAATGCTTGGGTGCCAAATGACTGTCGCCATCAAACTGAGACTGTGCTGCCATCTACTCTGTGACTGGGCGGAGAAGGGATTTTTTGTTGTTGTGAGGAGATGGAAGAAGGCGTAATAAATAAGAGGCTTTTCATGGGAGACCAGGAGCAGCTCGGAGAGGGTGAGTGGTAACCATGGTGACTGGGCTTCTTTTATTGTGTGTTTGGCCCATGGGCTATTAGTGCCTAGCGTCGGAGGCAGGGAAAGGGAGTCGAGTAATGAAGGGAAAGAATAAAGAGAGACAGTGAAAGGGACTTCCACAATTGAAAGAGATAATCGTGGATGAAAGGCTGGCGGAGGAAAGATTCAATGGGAACTTTCCGAAGGGAATTTGAAGAGGGAGACATTGGCAGGAGCGAGGGGGTGGAACGGGGATGAATTGGGGCAGAGCACGCATAGGCACGATGGAACGAATGGCCTCCCCTCGTGCTGTATCATTCCATGACGGGGCTGAGAGAGAGAAATGAGTGGACCGTATGCTCCACTGTGGAGCGAGAGGCTAAAGAAAGAGGATTGAAAAATAAATGATAGAGAAAGCAGAAACTGAAGAGGCTGCAAATGAGGAGAGGGGAATAATCCAGGCCAAAAATTGGGACCGCTCAGGGTAGAAAACAGAAAAACCTGAAGGGACAGGAAAGAGCAGACAGCAGAGAACTTAATACCAATAGGGTTAGACAAAGAGAGATGCAGAGGACAGAGAGGTGAGAGTGAGGATAGTAGAGATGAAATTGAGCAGACATAATGGAAGTGTGATGTAGACAGAGAGGGCACGTGTAAAGCAGACAGAACAGTAAAATTAAACAGTAACATAAGGGACACAGAAATAAGAAGGTGATGCAGCTGAGAGTGAGCGTCAGGAAGTAATGTGCGTATAAAGTTTAACTTCAGCCTCACGGGGAATGGGATGGTGTGGCACACCCATCGCCAACCCTCCAGGATTGCCCCAGAGTCACCAGGAATGAATCTCCTGGGCACTGCCTCTGGTATGCTTGGAGCAAAAGTTTCTTCGAACACCTTAATTTATTAGTAATGGGTGTTGGATATCGGGTGGGAGTTGGGGGGACGCTGTGTGAGTGTCAGGAAAGAGCCATCTGCTTTGGGACGAGTCTGCTTGCTTTCCAATTGCCCATTGGAAGGAGGTGCATTGCGAGGATAGTCCAATGGCAGGAACGCTGAGGCAGAGCTGGGAGGTCATGTGACAACACCTTGTGGAATAAGTCCTACATGAGTTGGCAACCCTTCACGGAGATTAAATATAATCTGAAACGTTAGCTCTTTTCCCTTCTCCCGGCTTTACTAAGCTAAGGTTTGGTTTTAAAGATTGGGGGAAGCACCGGGTCAGGTCAAACAGAGAGTGATTAAAGTGTGTGAGGGAGTCAACAAGTGAGGCACACTTGTGACCTACATTATTATGGACCAGTGAGTTCCTGCTTTGATTCTCGATCTGCGCTCTGTTATCTGATCTCAAGTTGGGGAACCATTTGGGTTCGATGATTGGCCTGAGATTCCCTGTGTTAGAAAGAAAGAGTTTATATGGGTCTTCTCATGACCACCTGACATCTCAAAGTGTCTTACAGCCAATAAAGTAGTTTTTTGACTATTTTTCAAGATTCATTAAATTGAAGTGAGACTCCTCCATCAAGTACCATGCCCTAAGAGGGCATCGGCAACCATGGGCTTCCAGTGAATTGGTGCATAGCTATGCTTGGCAAAGTACCACAGTGGTTTGCCAGTGCCATCAGGCTCATTGAAAGGATTTCCAGGCTGATAATTGACCTGTTTGGCCACAGTATGAACTCACTTTCCATGGCTATTAAGTCCTGAAGTGGGACTTGAACCTGGAGCGTCTGGCCCAGAGGTAGGGACACTACTCACTACGCCACAAGATCTCCCATAAATATTAGCCAAGAGACCAGGAAGACTCCTCTCTTCTTCCAAATAATTTCATGGGATCTTTTGCACCCACCCAATCAGGCAGATGGGGCCTTGGTTTAACATCTCACTCAGAAAGAAAGCACTCTGACAATGCAGCACACCCTCAGTCCCACATTGGAGTGTCAGTGTCCACAAGCCCTTGAGTGGGATTCAAACCAGAAATACTCATGAGTCAGAGGCAAGAGTGCTACCAACGGAGCCACAGCTAACACACATGAAGTAAGGGGATTCTCTTGGTTTCTATCCTACAGCTTTTGCCAGAAATTCCTCGTGTGTGTACAGCAGACAAAGATCTCACGTTTGAGAATTTGTTTTTCATTCATTGCCCATCCCTAATTATAAGAGGCATGGGTCTGGAGTCACATATAGACCAGCAGATTTCCTTCCCGAAAGGGCACATTAGTGAACCAGATGTTTTTTTTTAATTTCCAGAATTTCATTGAATTCAAATTTCACTATCTGCCTCGGATGGGATTTAACCCCAGGCCCCCAGAGCATTACACTGGCGCTCTGGAACACCAGTCCAGTGACAATACCACTATGCGACCATCTCTGCCTGCTGCTCTTGCCCATCATCTCTCCACAGCTGCTCTCTGTCCAGCCTCTGGCATGGAGAAGTTGGAAGGCAGGCTATGTCTCTGGAACAGTCCCACATGAGGCAGAGCATTCAGGACAAAGAGGGAAGAGAAAAGAGTCTCAACCCCGAGTCTAGATCAGAACTGGTCTTAATTGCCCCACTGACCACCTCGAGTTGGCTAGGTTTTGGAGCTTTGCACCAGGAGGTAATTCCCAGCAGCAGTGGAAGAGTCCAGCCTGTAGAGAGGGGAATACCAGGAGGTCTCGGCCCTACCACCATTCCAGTGTACTCCTGGGAATTCTGGGAGCTCAAGTGGTGTTTGACACCCCCAGCCCATCACACACTGTTGGAAATGAGACGACATATTGCGCCCAACAGAGGTGACAAAGGGAGCAGGGGGGAGCTGAACAAAGTTTGAAACTGAAGTGAAACAGAGCTCGAGGGGCAGCTTTTAACCAACAAAGGGTTCACTGGGGGCCTTCATTCAGGTCGAGCGGTGTGAGCTGAATCTCAGTCAATTTTTTAATAATCTTAGGAACCAAAATTACCAGGTTTCCGTTACACCACCAAACGTGGGCCGAGATGGAATTTCTGACTCTCTGGCTCATTGACCCTGTTCCCCCATCCCATGGACAGGGTTATTTTAGTATTTGGGGTGGGCCATGCCTTTTGAGGATCAATGGCAGCTCTCAAACGTGCCCCCAGGAAATCAGAGCAGCCCCAATGGTTTGTGGCTGAGGTTTATAAAGAGCCAAAGCAATAAGTAAGCTAGCTGTCCACAAGGATGCCACAGAGGATGTTCTGAGGCCCTCTGTCCCCGGCGGGATCGATTTGCCTTCTGCTGCTTGGCCTCTTCAAGTCCTTCGGAAGGCCCAGTCTGGTACCTAAGCCTTTCACTCAGCAGGCTGGGCCCATCAGTGGGCCGCTTGTGCCTATCAGGTGCACGAGCCAGAGGGGAGTCTCTCTTGTAGGGTGGGAACTCGCCCACGGACACGTGTGTGTCAGGCTTATGCGGAACTTGAGAGGGGCGGAATTTCTGATGGGGGCGAAACCTTGTTGAATCTTGGCGGGACAGTCAGTAACCAGTGGACAGGGTTTTAAGATAATTGACAAAAGACCCAATGAGGAGATGAGGAGAAATTTTTTTAACACAGCGCGTTGTTATGATCTAGAATGTGCAGCTTGAAAGGAAGCAATTCATGGTAACTTTCCAAAGGGAATTGGATAAATAATTGAAGGCCAGAAAATTGCAGGGCTCTGGGGAAAGAGGGAGGGGAGTGGGACTACTTGAATATTTCTTTCAAATATCTGGCACAGACATGGTGAGCCCGATGTCCTCCTTCTCTGCTGTGCGATCTAGGATCTGCCCTCTCCCCACTACGAAAAGCCATAATTTCCACCTTCTCCCTAAGCCATAAACTTTGGGCACCGTGGATTCACAAAGAAACATTCAATCCTCGGGGTAAATTCACAGCCGTCCAGTGATAGGCCACACACAAAGTGAACCTGGGTCGGAGAGAGGTCTAAACCATTGGCCTCTCTCATGTGCGAGAGAGCGGCAGGGGATTAACCAATGTAACCTCACGTCCATTCACCTTTCCACCTGCCCACACTCTCACCGTGTTGAACAATGCTAGAAATGATCATTTAATGAAGAGATTGGCATTCAGGGTTGGACAGGTTTGTCTCACGATGTAACTTAAACCTTTCAGAGGTGAAGACTTCATATTGCTTTGCCCCACAGTGAGCTCAGATTAAATGGCCTCAACTCTACAATGTGGCAGTTCAGGTGACAAATGCAACACCCATTGTGAAAGGCACCAACACAGGCTACGCTCCCTGCTCATTCTGTACGATTAGGTATGTATGTTACAATAGGTCTCAGGGGGTCCTGCACTAGTAAGGCAAAGAAAGTGAGTGTCCTAGCAGAAAAATTAGCAACCCATGTTAAATGGTGCATTGTGTGTTTGTCTAAACATGTTTTTATGTGAGTGTGTACATGTATGAGAGTGCATTTGTGTTTTGTGTGTGAGTTTACATGAGTCTGAGCACATATGTGAGAATGTGTGTGAAGTTTCCATGTTTGTACATGAGGTTACACATGAATGTGAGTTTGTGTGGGAATGTGCACATGAGTGTGTGTTAGTGGATAAGTTTATGAGTGTGTGCATGTTAGTTTTTGTGTGTGAGTGTTAGTGTATGAGTGTGAACAGTGCAAAAGTGTGTGTATGAGCATGTGTGAGTGAGTGTGTGTGTATGCAAGGGTGTGTGTGAATGCGTATATGAGTGAGAATATGTTATTTAGTGTGTGTGAGAGTGAGTGTGTATGACTGTGAGTGAGAGTGTGCTGAGTGTGTGTATGAGTGAGAGTGAAAGTGTGTGTGTTGAGTGTGGGTGTGCGTGAGAATGAGAGTGTGGGTGTGTGTGAGTGAGAGTGTGGGTGAGAGTGAGACTGTGGGTGTGAGTGTGTGAGTGAGTGTGAGAGCACCTATGTGTGTGTGACAGTGTGTCTGAAAGTGTGTGAGAGATTGTGAAATGTGCGCATGTGCACGTGTATGTATGTTTGTGGAGCTCAGCAACATACAGCAGTGAGCACCAGCAGTGAAAGAATCACCCAGCGTTGAGTCTCAAGGTTCACACGCGAACAAAGGTCACTTGGACAATGTGCCCCAAACAAAAGTTGTTAGATTTGTTCCCCTGAATCAGCAGCCTTGGGAGAGAGGGGGGAAGAAATTTCAGTGTTAAAGAAGGGGCAGCATGTAGTCTGCACAGTTACTAGAGGGCAATGCAGCATGATGAGACTTCATCCATATTCAGATCAGACAGTCGCTGATAATGCAGGATTAAGAATGAAGTCTTGGTGTAGAAAGAATGAATCAGAAGTGAATCATGCCATCAGTGAGCTGTTATTCAAAAGCTTACTGCTACAACATGGATGGCACTTGGCGTCAGCAGAAGGTGTTGCACACTGGATTGTCAACCACAGAGCTTCCTATTACTGTCACTCACTTCTCCTCAGGGAGTTTGACGTTGGTCACCCTGTGGGTTGGCTGACAGGAGACAACCAGATGATAGCAAAAGTTGTTAGATCAGAGGGCCGGCACCCTCCGAATGCACTCACTCAGGACAGTCAGCCCTCCACCAGGCACAGCATAAACACTCTGCCCCCTGTCAATCCAGCAAGCTGTGGTTATAGATTGCCAGCGTGTTAAAACTGCCCTGCAGCCCCAGCAAAGCCGTCTTGGTCTGATTGAACAATGTAGCACGAGTCTGCCAAAGCTCTTTTCTCTTATAACATCAGCATTGCATGAGTTTTTGTTTCAAGTGTGGAGCTTACGCCAAGTGATCGAGGAGATCTCTGCTTATCTTGGACTGCGCGAGGGTGAAGTGAAGCGAGGCACTGAGACGACTGTCTTAGACGCACTCCCCTCTACTTTATCTGTAATTATGCTGAGGGTATTTATTTTCTTTAGCACTGCAGTCCTAACTGCAAACCTCAAAATAGTTTCAGTTCCCAATCCCAGCTCTGCTGGTTCTCCTGCAGATACAGAACTGTGGAAGGTTAGAAAGTGTCAGGAGGTGACTTGGGGTAGCTGTAGTTTATCTGGTAGCGTGATAGGTTCCACATTTTGCGGCTCCCAATTCACTGAGCAATCCTGCGGCCGGAAAGCTGTGTGAGGTCCAGAGGAAAGCTATTCATTGAGAACTGTCGGCCTGACATTAGTCTTCTCAATTTCTCTGCTCCTCTCACCCACTCTAACCTGTCTCTCTCCGAACTTGCTGCACTCCGTTCTCTCAGGTCCAATCCTGATATCGTCATCAAACCCGCTGACAAGGGTGGTGCTGTTGTTGTCTGGTGCATTGACCTCTACTTCGCGGAGGCTGAGCGTCAACTCGCAGACACTTCCTCCTACCTCTCCCTGGACCATGACCCCACCACTGAACATCAAGCCATTGTTTCCAGGACTGTCACTGACCTCATCTCCTCTGGAGATCTTCCTCCCACAGCTTCCAACCTGATAGTCGCCCAACCTCGGACGGCCCGCTTCTACCTCCTACCCAAAATCCACAAACAGGACTGTCCCAGCAGACTGATCGTGTCAGACTGTTCCTGCCCCACGGAACTCATTTCTCGTTATCTTGACTCCCTTCTCTCTCCCCTTGTCCAGTCCCTTCCCACCTACATCCGTGATTCCTCTGACACCTTACGTCATATCAACAATTTCCAGTTCCCTGGCCCCAACCGCCTCCTCTTCACCATGGACGTCCAATCCCTCTCCACCTCCATCCCCCACCAGGATGGTCTGAGGGCCCTTAGCTTCTTCCTCGAACAGAGGCGCGAACAATCCCCATCCACCACTACTCTCCTCCGTCTGGCTGAACTTGTTCTCACGCTGAACAATTTCTCCTTCAACTCCTCTCACTTCCTCCAAATAAAAGGTGTGGCTATGGGTACCCGCATGGGCCCCAGCTATGCCTGTCTCTTTATGGGGTATGTGGAACATTCCTTGTTCCAGTCCTACTCCGGCCCCCTTCCACAACGCTTTCTCTTGTACATCGATGATTATTTTGGTGCTGCTTTATGCTCTCGTCGGGACTTGGAAAAATTTATTAATTTTGCTTCCAATCTCCTCCCCTCCATCATTTTCACATGGTCCATCTCTGACACTTCCCTTCCCTTCCTTGACCTCTCTGTCTCAATCTCTGGTAATAGACTGTCCACCAATATCCATTACAAGCCTACTGACTCCCACAGCTACCTCGACTACAGCTCCTCACACCCCGCTTCCTGTAAGGACTCCATCCCATTCTCCCAGTTCCTTCACCTCCGTCGCATCTGTTCCGATGATGCTACCTTCAAAAACGGTTCCTCTGACATGTCCTCCTTCTTCCTTAACCAAGGTTTTCCATCCACGCTCGTTGACAGGGCCCTCAACCGTGTCTGGCCCATCTCCCGTGCATCCGCCCTCACACCTTCTCCTCCCTCCCAGAAACATGATAGGGTCCCCCTTGTCCTCACTTATCACCCCACCAGCCTCCGCATTCAAAGGATCATCCTCCGCCATTTCTGCCAACTCCAGCATGATGCCACCACCAAACACATCTTCCCTTCACCCCCCCCCGGCACATTCCACAGGGTCCATTCCCTTCGGGACACCCTGGGTCCACTCCTCCATCACCCCCTACACCTCAACCCCCTCCACCGGCACCTTCCCATGCAACCACAGAAGGTGCAACACCTGCCCCTTTACTTCCCCTCTCCTCGCCGTCCAAGGGCCCAAACACTCATTTCAAGTGAAGCAGCATTTCACTTGCACTTCCCTCAATTTAGTCTACTGCATTCGTTGCTCCCAATGCGGTTTCCTCTATATTGGAGAGACCAAACGTAAACTGGGCGACCGCTTTGCAGAACACCTGCGGTCTGTCCGCAAGAATGACCCAAACCTCCCTGTCGCTTGCCATTTTAACACTCCACCCTGCTCTCATGCCCACATGTCCGTCCTTGGCCTGCTGCATTGTTCCAGTGAAGCCCAACGCAAACTGGAGGAACAGCACCTCATCTTCCGACTAGGCACTTTACAGCCTTCCGGACTGAATATTGAGATCAAAATTTTAGATCATGAACTCTCTCCTCCATCCCCACCCCCTTTCCAATTCCCCCACTTTTTTCCCCAATAATTTATAGAGATTTTTCTTTTCCCACCTATTTCCATTATTTTTAAGTGTATTTCCACCCATTGTTTTATCTCTACCTTTTAGCCTTTTTTGATTCCTTCCCCCCACCCCACCCCCACTAGGGCTATCTGTACCTTGCTTGTCCTGCTTTCTACCCTTAATTAGCACATTCCTCAGATAATATCACCACCTTCAACACCTCTTTGTCCTTTTGTCTGTGACAAAATCCTTTGTTTATCTCCACCTATCACTGACCCTCTATCCAGCTCTACCTGTCCCACCCCCCCCGCCTTAAACCAGCTTATATTTCACCTCTCTTCTAATTTTACTTAGTTCTGTTGAAGGGTCATTCAGACTCGAAACGTTAACTGTGTCCCTCTCCGCAGAGGCTGCCAGACCTGCTGAGTTTTTCCAGGTATTTTTGTTTTTGTTTTGGATTTCCAGCACCCGCAGTTTTTTGCTTTTATCTTGGGGTAGCTGTAGTTTATTTGGTAGCGTGATAGGTTCCACATTTTGCGGCTCCCAGTTCACTGAGCACTCCTGCGGCCGGAAAGCTGTGTGAGGTCCAGAGGAAAGCTAAATCTATCGTCCGGCTAGAGCAGCTCCCACCCACGTCAATGATGCCTTTTCAGGAGTTATCACGTCTCTTTCTTCGTTGAATTAATTCTCCGTTCCATGCTGACTGACTGATCGCCTTAGATTCGGAGGGTGGAACCTCCCAGTCCCGCCAGCAGGGGGGGGAATTTCATTCAGTGCAAAGCCAAAAAAAAATCAACTTTTCCGACGTCGGGTTGAACTTTCGGAATCCTGTTCTCGAGACGCGAGTGACGGGCCGAATGTCCCACCGAGCAATGTCGGGAGGCCCTCTCGCATGTCAGGTCTGCTCATTAAAAGGCCACCTCGCTGGGATTAAGTTTCCCCACCAAAATGAAACCGCCCCGCCAGTGAGAAACTAGAACGTTCACTTTTACGACTGTGTATAAGTGGCGCAGACCTGGTGAGAGTCACTTCTTCCAGGATTAATGATGAATTGACGCTGTATTGTCCTCCTTGGAGGGTGTCTGTCAACGCCAGCCCCTGCTTGAGACCAGGTGGGGGTCAATGCAAGTTGCGTGCAGGGTGACCAAGGAAGGGTTAGCGGGGAAGGGTGGATCAGTGGCTGGGCAACGGTGGAGGGGACAGTGCAGGCTGTCCCAAATGCCCTTTAAGTATGGCGCCTGGATCTTCAAACCCATGAGGTAACGGCAGGGACAGCGACTTCCTCCCTGTCCCTGCCCTCGAGAATCTGCGAGTTCCTCACGGATGCTTATTTAGTGAGTTGGCCAGCGCAAGATGACGAGTGGTCAGCCATTCCTCCCGCCAGTGGGAATCACTCCCGGTTCCACAGCCGCCACTGAACTTAGATTCCACCCATCGAGGAACGCAGCATAGAAGGAGACCATTTGGCCCATTGCATTTGCACCAGTTCTTAGGAAGACCTATCCAATTGATCCCATTCCTTCCTCTTTCCAAATATTACTGCAATATTTTTTCTGCTTCAAGTCTATATCCAATTCCCTTTCAAAAGCAAATTATCTCGGCCAATGATGGTGGGCGGAGGTCATGTTTTCACCCCTGCTTGTAAGTTTGTCTATTTTACTTTACACAATATATCTCAAAAACTAATGGACAGATTTCAACCAGACTTGGGTCATACCCTATCTGTGTACCAAGGAAGAACTGATTTGTTTTGGCGAAGATGGAGATCGGGGTCCTGGGAATTTTTTTAAGGATCCATTAACATTGGGAGATAGGGTGAATTGACTTTTTTTAAAGAATGTTGTGGGTTAGGATTAGGATTGATGTTGGTTGTTTTAAAATGTTACGGATTGTCTCAGCTGCTGTGATGCAATTCGTCACTGCTGTTAAAATGTGAGCAGAGTTTTTGGAGCAGGTTGTTGGATGTGGATTGGCCTGGAACCCCCTCAGTGAAATGGAAGCTCTTAATTAAAAAAAAAAATCTTCTTTCAGCTTTGTAGCTGCAGAGCATCAACCAGACAGGGAAAATCTCCAAGGAAGAGCTGCATAATTGTAATAACATTGAGTTACCACAATATGTCAGAGGATTGCACTCTACTGAGTGCCCTCTTCACTTGTTGGAATCTGTATCCACCCACCTTATCAGGCAGTGCATTCCAAATCTTAACCATACATAGTGTAAAAAAAAATTTCCTGGCATTGCCGTGAATCTGTGGTTATTAACACTTCAGGCTTGGAAGTTTCCTTTATTGACGCGATCTAAACCCCTCATGATTTTAAACACTTCTATCAAATCTCTTCTCAGACCTCAGTGCTCAAAGGAGTGCAGCCCCAGTTTCTCCAGTCTATTCACCGATCTGTAATCCCTCATCTATGAAGCCATTCTCACTTTCTAGTTATGGGAGGCTGAAGTGGCTACACCAGTTAAGTTCAATCCTCCCTAGAGCTCCTGATCTCCTGATTGAACATGTTGCCCACTTAATCCAGGGTTATCTTGCTCTGATTCAGCCTCGAAATGATCTGTCATCGTGTGAGAGAGCGAGTAGATGCCATGGAGGAGACAGGGCCAAGTGTCCCACCTAATTGGTTGATGTATTTGCAACTCTAATCTATATTCTCTACATCTACATTATCCTTTACAAACCTGCTCAAAGACCATCTCCTCAGCTAAGCTTTGGTCGATATCTCCTCCTCCCAGCTCGGCTCAGTGGCCATTCTTTTATTTCTCTAATTCTGCTTCCCCCATTCAATTAGCACCTTCACCGGCCTGGCAATGCCACAATTTTAAAATTCCCATTCTTGTTTTCAAATCCCTCCAGACTTCAGCCTGTCTGCTCCCCATCCCCCACCCCCCCCATCCCCCACACCCCCCAATCCCCCACAACTCATCCAGCCAACTCTATAACCATCTCCAGCCCTACACAACCCTCCAAGATCTCTGTGCTCCTCTGATTCTGGCCTCTTGTACATCCCCTGTTTCCACCGCTCCACCATTGGCAGCCAGATCTTCAGCTGCCTGGATCCCAGCTTGAGTATTGCTTCCCTACACCTCTCCACCTCTCTATCCCTTTCTCATCTTTTAAGACAATTCTTAAAGCCTACAACTTGGACCAGCTGACCTTGTATCTCCTTATGTGGCTTGGTGTCAAATTTTGACATGTGAAGCACCTTGGGATGTTCTACTACATTAAGGGTGCTATATAAATGCAAGGTGTTATTGCTGTTGGTGTTGTGATGTGTTCTATGTCAAAGGCACTATAAATGTTGATGGAGTTATATGAAGAAGGGTGGGAGGAGGATGTGTCAAACACTAGCACAGCCATGGAATTGTTGATCCAAATGGTCTTTCTGTGCTTGCATACTGTACAATATTATGTTAGTGCGGTGTATATTTTATATTTCTCAGAGCAATGCAAGAGATGACAGTAGTTTCTGAGTGTGCAATAGGTTTATTTACAATGTTTTAAAATATCTCTGCAATCACAAAACGTCTGCACT
Organism: Isurus oxyrinchus; assembly: GCA_026770705.1. Lineage (NCBI taxonomy): Eukaryota > Metazoa > Chordata > Chondrichthyes > Lamniformes > Lamnidae > Isurus > Isurus oxyrinchus. The sequence goes on from JANJGN010000030.1 coordinate 22,900,742, forward strand.
CATGCTTACAGCTCAGCTTCTACTAGCTTCAGTGGTGTCTGTTTATTTTGCTCTGAGCCAACACCCAGGCTTAACCAATTGAGCGCAGTGAGCATAGATCAGTTACTAGACTCACATAGTGAAGTAGCAGTGGGCGACTATTTTGGAGATAGTGACCATAATACAGTTAGATTTAGCATAATTATGGAAAAGGATTAAGATAGAGCAGGAGTAAGAGTTCTAAATTGGGGGAAGGCAAATTTTACAAAGCTGAGAGGTGATCTGATGAAAGTGGACTGGTTACAACTACTTGAAGGGAAATCAGTGACAGACCAATGGGGGGCATTCAAAAGCGAGATTCTACGGGGCACAGTGTAGACATGTCCCCACAAAGAAAAGGGGTGGTACTGCCAAATCTAGGCCCCCTGCATATTTAGAAGCATACAAGGTAAGACAAAGCAGAAAAAGAAAGCTTATGACTGTCCCAAAAAAATACATTAGAAAGCCTAGAGGAGTATAGAAGATACAGGGACTAAGTAAAAAAGGAAATCAGGAGAGCAGAGAGGATATGAAAAAATATTGGCAGGCAAAATCAAGGAAAGCCCAAAGACATTTTACCAGTACATTAAGAGCAAGAGGATAACTAAGGAAATGCTTGGACCTATCAGGGACGTACAAAGTATGTATTATGTATTGATGCAGAAGATGTGGGCAGAGTTCTTAATGACTACTTTGTCTCTGTCTTCACTAAGGAGAGGGATGAAGCAGATATTCTAGTCAGAGGAGTGTGAAATATTAGATACAATAAGCATCGTGAGAGAGGATATACTGGAGGGACTGACATCCTTGAAGGTGGATAAATAACCAGGGCCGGATGGATTGTATCCCAGGCTGTTAAAGGAAGCCAGGGAGGAAATAGTGGATGCCCCGAGGATCGTTTTCCAATCCTCACTAGATACAGGTGAAGTACCGGAGGACTGGAGGTCTGCAAACATCGTACCTTTGTTTAAAAAGGGTGAGAGGGGTAGGCCAGAAAATTATGGGCCAGACAGCCTGACTTCAGTGGTGGGAAAATTACTCACATCAATTCTGAGAGGCAGGATAAACTGTCCCTCAGAAAGGCCCAGATTGATCAGGGATAGTCAACATGCTTTTAAGTGAAAGTCACGTCTTACTAACATAATTGAAATTGTTGAGGAAGTAACAAAGAAGATTGATGAGGGTAGTGCGGTGGATGTGTTCTAGATGGGTTTTAGTAAGGCACTTGACAAGGTCCCACATGTCAGACTGGTCAGAAAAGTAAAAGCCGACGGATACAGGGGAATGTAGTGAATTGGATCCAAAATTGGCTCAGTGACAGGAAACAAAGGGTGATGGTCGATGGATGTTTTTTTGTGAATGGAAAGCGGTTTCCCATTGCATTCATAGGGCTCAGTGGCGCTGTTTGTGGTATATATTAATGATTTGGACTTAAACCAGATGACACAAAAATTGGCCGTATAGTTGCTAGAGAAGAGGATAGCTGCTGCCTCCAGAATGATATTGATGGTTTGGTTGAGTGGGCAGAAAAGTGGCAGATGGAATTCAATCCGCAGAAGTGTGAAGTAATGCATTTTGGGAGGGCAAACAAAGCAAGGGAATACTCAATAAACGGGAGGATATTGAGAGAGGTAGAGGAAGGGAGAGACCTTGGAGCGCATGGTTCCAGAGATGAAAAACTTTAGTTATGAAGATAGATTGGAGAGGTTGGGACTATTCTCCTTGGAGAGGATAAGGCTAAGAGGAGATTTGATGCGTGTTCAAAATCACGAGGGGACTGGATAGAGTAGGTAGGGAGAAACTGTTCCCACTCGTAAAAGAGGGAACAGATTTAAAGTAGTTTGCAAAAGAAGCAAATATGATGTGAGGAAAAACTTTTTCTCCCAGCAAGTGATTCAAGTCTGGAATGCACTACCTGAAAGTAGTGGTGGAGGCAGGTTCAATCGAGGCATTCAGGAGGGCACTTGATGATTATTTGAATGGAAATAATGTGCAAGGGTACAGGGAAAAGACAGGAGAATGGCGCTAAGTCATAATGCTCATTCGGACAGCCAGTGTAGACACAATGAGCCGAATGGCCTCTTTCTGGGTTGTAACATTCTGTGATTCTGTGATGTCCACAGGTCCCTGAAGATGGCAGGACAGGTGGACAAGTTGGTTAAAAAAATGCATATGGAATGCTTTCCTTTATTGGACAAGGCATAGAATAAAAAGCAGGAATGTAACGATGGAACTGTATAAAACACTGGTTAGGCCACAGCTGGAACTTTGTGTACAGCTCTGGTCGTCACATTGCAGGAAGGACATAATTTCTCTGGAGAGAGCAGAGAGCAGAGTTAGAAGAATGTTGCCAGGGCCTGAAAATTGCAGCTATGAGGAGAGATTGGATAGGCTGGGGTTGCTTTCCTTAGAATAGAGGAGGCTGAGGGGTGACTTGATGTGAACAAAATTACGAGGGGTCTAAATAGAGCAGACAGGTAAGACCTGCTTACCCTAGCAGAGAGGTCAGTTACCAGGGGGCACAGATTTTAGGTGATTAGTAGAAGAATTAGAGGGGATATTGGGAAAAGCCTTTTCACCGAGAGGGTGGTGGGTGTCTGGAATTCACTGCCCAGATTGGTGGCTGAGGCAGAAACTCTACACTCATTTAAAATTTACCTGGATCTGCACCTGAAGAGCTGTAACCTGCAAGGCTATGGAGCGAGTGCTGGAAGGTGGGATTAGAATGGGTTTTTCTTAGCCGATGCAGACACAATGGGCCCAATGGCCTGTTTCTGTGCCACAACTTTTCTATGGTTCTAAACATAGAACAATTGAACTCTAAGTAGTGGAAGTTGTGAGAGTCTCTAATGGTACATTAATTATATTGTTAGGATACACAGGTGAAGGGCATTGTTTAACTGAGTACTTTGAGCAGGTATAAATAGGGACAGCTGGGACACTAGATGTGTGGGAGGAGAGCTGTGAGACTAAACAAAGTCAGTAAACTTTCTTGATTAAAAAAAACATGCTCTGTGTCCTGGTTTCATCTTCACCAACTGGCTTGGATTCTATTAACAAGAGTGTCAGTGGAAGGGGATGATAAGGGGCAGAGGGGTTGTTGAAGGGACAAGCATAATCCTTGCGAGCACCTTCCTGGTGTTAACACTCTGGGTAGTGCAAGTAACCACAGAGCAAGCAGGGGCCCCTGTTAAATTAAAGATGCAAATTTCATGGAGTCCAATATTAAATCGTGGCAGAGAAGATGGAGCTAACATGCAGATCATTCATGATCTGAGTAGTGCAACATGCTCAAGGGGCTGAATGGCCTCTTCCTGATCCTGTGCAGTGCTGCACACTTTATGCAAATGCAATTTAAGTTTGATGTTTATGAGATGGTCCAACAGTGGTGTCAGCTGTGTCTCCATTGCCAGCACTGTCATCTGGGTTCTGGGTTCAGGTTTCTCTTCTGGGGTAAAATCAGGGTTGACACTACCCTTGCAGTACTGAGGGAGTGCCACATTGCTGGAGGTGCTGGCTTTTGGACGAGACATTAAACCGAGGCCTCATCTGCCTGCTCGGGAGGATCTAAAAGATCCCATGGCACTATTATGAAGAAGGAGAGTTCTCTTGGCCAATAGTCATCACTCAATTCACATCACAAAAACAGCTTATCTGGCTATTATCACATTGCTTTTAATGGGGGCTTGCTGTGTGCAAATTGGCTGCTACACTTTGAGACATCTAGTGGTTGGGAAAGGCGGTAGTTAAATGCAAATCTTTTTTTCTTTTTAACATGAAGTGGCTGAACGCACTGGACATGAAATTCTATGCGTATTCTCTGAATCACCCACTGTAATTTTGGCATGAGACTGATAGAATTCCAGAGGCACAATGTGAATGACCCTGTTAAATTTTAGGAGCAGTTTTCATATCTTTGCTGGTAGATCACCCGTGGCATTGCTCAAAGTATGGCTGTGGATAAAGTGGAGCTATTGCACCACCTAGTGGCTGGATTCTTCAACTACAATGTCACCAGGACCTGGGGGGGGTGGGGGGGCAAGAAGAGAGAGAGAGAGGGGTGGGAGGTAGTTTGTAACCAGTCATGAGCAGGAATTGCAATACCACAAAGTGCGGATAGGAAATGTTCACATATGGAAGATTTTTAATGTAATAATAAATATTTTTGACATTTTAACTGAAACTGGGATTTGGGACGGAAAGGTGAATGCAATTTTAACTCCCAGGCCTGATCAGCTCGCCACTGGTTAGCTGCCTCTCTGAATCGAGGGGGATGGGTCAATGGGGGCCACAAGCAGGAGCTGAAGTTCAGGTGGCTGAAGGAAAAGTTTGGCTTCGGGAAAAGCAAAAGAAAGATCTTGCATTCTATAGCATCTCCCACGACCTCAGGGCCAGAATTTGAGGTTGATCGGGTGGGCGCACACACAGCCAGAATGCACGTGAAATTGTGCGAAATGACGTTGGGCGTGGGTCCAGACATTATTTCACAGATGTCCTTTAGGGAAGGAAATCAGCCGCCCTTACCTGGTCTGGTCTACACATGACTCCAGACCAATGTGGTTGACTCTTAAATGCCCTCTGAAATGGCTTAGCAAAGCCACTCAGTTGTATCAAATCAAATCACTACAAAGTCTCAAAAACAGGAATGAAACCAGATGGGCCACCCGGCATCAACTTAGGCACCGGAACCAAAGGCAAATTCAGCCCTGTTGACCCTGCAAAATCCTCCTAACATCTGGGGGCTAGTGCCAAAATTGGGAGAGCTGTCTCACAGACTAGTCAATGTCCCAGACACCCCACCATCACCATCCCTGGGTATGTCCTGTCCCACCCGCAGAACAGACAGAGGTGGCGGCACAGTGGTAAACAGTCACGAGGGAGTTGCCCTGAGAGTCCTCAACATTGACTCTGGACCCCATGAAGTCTCATGGCATCAGGTCAAACATGGGCAAGGAAACCTCCTGCTGATTACCACTGACCCCGCCCCCCCCCCCCCCCCCCCCCTCAGCTGGTGAATCAGTATTCCTCATGTTGAACACCACCTGGAGAAAGCACTGAGAGTAGCAAAGGTGCAGACTGTACTCTCTATGGGGGACTTCAATGTCCATCACCAACAGTGGCTCGCTAGCAGCACTATTGACCGAGCTGGCCGAGTCCTAGACTGGATCTGCAGTAGGTGGTGAGGGAACCAACAAGAGGGATAAACATACATGACCTCATTCTCACCAACCTGCCCCTCCAAGTCACTCACCATCCTGACTTGGAAATACCTTTTTTCACCCACTGTCGCTGGGTAAAAATCTTGGAACTCCCTTCTTAACAGCACTGTGGGTGTACCTACACCACGTAGAGGCATAGAGTCATAGGGGTCTACAGCCCATTGAGTCTGCGCCGGTCAAACAAGCACTTAACTATTCTAATTCCATTTTCCAGCACTAGGCCCATAGCATTGTTATGCCATGGCATCGCAAGGGCACATCCAAATACTTCTTCAATGTTATTAGGGTTTCTGCCTCTACCACCCTTTCAGAGAGTTCCAGATTCCCACCACCCTCTGGGTGAAAAAATTCTTCCTCACATCCCCTCTAAACCTCCTGCCCCTTACCTTAAATCTGGGGTGAAATATAATAAAAATAGATAATTGGGGGCTGATTGTCTCTGAGTTCTGTTGTCAGGTGCTTGAACGTGCTGCATAGACACAGTTTGGTGCACTTTTTCTCTTGCTATTTAATCTGTCCGGGTCTGCAGCTCCCTGAGGTAGCTCTGCAGCTGCTGTCTGCCTTCGGGGAGCTCGCTAGAAGCCCCCTCCCTCACCCTCACTTTTGTCAGCGCCCGCCCTCTTCCCGCACCCCCACACCCCGCCCCCGCCCCCCCCCCCCCCCTCCCATCCCTCAGCAGGGCTGAGGCTTTCATAGTACGTGTTTCACACTGACAGTCCGTTAATTGGCCAGCCAGCGTGAAATTACATTCGGGGGCCGATCACGGGTGGAAGCGCATTTCACGTCTGCTTCTGGGGCCGGCCAGCTTGTCGCGCACACCCAGCGTGAAATTCAGGCCCGGGACTTTACAACCAATGAAGAATCTTTTGCTGTTTAGTCACAGTAGGAATTGCAGCAACCAATTTGCACACAGTGATGTCTCCTCAAACAGCAGTGCGCTGACCAACTAACAGTGAGGATCCTCAAGAGATAAAAATTGGCCAGGATACTGAAGGAGAGCCCTCCTTCGAAACAATGGGATCTTTTACACCTGCTGGAGAGAGCAGACGGGCCCTCAGTTTTATGTCCCATCTGAAAAATGGCACCGCCTACAGAGCAGCACTCCCTCGGTGCTGCACTGGTGGGGGGAGGGGGGGGGGGGGGGGGGCGGTATCAGCCTAGACCTTGCTAAAAGCAAAATACCGCAGATGCTGGGAGCCTGAAATCAAAACAGAAAACGCTGGAAAAACTCAGCAGGCCCGGCAGCATCAGAGCAGCGAGAGTTAACGCTTCCAGTCCGTATGAGCCTAGATTTTGTGCTCGGGGCAGAGGTTGGGGGGGGGGGGGGGGTGCAGTGAGGCCTGCCCACTGAATCACGGCTAAGGGGGTGGGTAGGGGGGTAGCGGTGCTAGAAGTTTCATGGCGAGGCCCTCAGGAGCTTTTCCTACTCCTGCGGGGAAAGTGTGGGGGAGGGGGGGGGTGGAAAAAAGCCTCGTATACTGTCCTGATGCAGGATCCTCTCCCTGTTGCCTGTAGCGGACAGGAAACATTACAGCACCTTCCCTCCAGGTTAAAACTGAAGACAGCGAAGTGTTCGCGGGTAGGTACCCGCGGATTCTGTCAGGCAGATTGTTCCCTGTGATTCCAGATTGGGGTTGAGAACGTGCCAAACGTCAAATTGTCAGATGTGTACAGATTGAACCTGTGCCAACAGGTCGACTGTATATAACCTGTTCTCTATGGGCAGGGTATCTGGGCTTTGGGGCTAATTTTAACATTACTACCCACCACCGCCACCCCCCCCCCCACCCCACCCCCACTTCCCCACCCCAGTCTGATCCCATGGGCTTCCCCTCTGTCCAGTTAGGTTAAAATCAGCCCCAACCCTGCGATCTTGCATCTATCACCTACAGGCCAGGTTTGGGTGCTTAAGGAATGTAAATCCGTGTGTCAGTAGCTAACCGCTGGGACCGGGATTTCAGCTTGGAGGTGAGCCTGGCAGGGAGATTAATAAGGCCGACAGGATCCTGGACTTTACGAATAGAGGCAGAGGCCAGAGATTTTAACCTGGTCAGCCGGGCGCGGGCCTGACCCGAGCGAGGGTAAAACGGCTCGCGATGACATCGGGCACTTGCGCGGTGTTCCAGCCGGCTTCCCGACCACCGTCGCCCGCCGAACCCGCCCGATGGAGGGTAAGACCCTGGCCGTGGACTGACAAGAGCAAGGAATTTGTGGTGAGTCTTCATAAAACGCTGGTCCAGCCTCAGCTGCAGGGTTGCATCCGTTCTGGGCACCACACTTCAGGAAGAATATTTAGGCAGGAGGTTTTAGAGAGGGCACCCAGAAAAGGTTTGCGAGTTTGACTCCAGGGATGAGGTACTTCAGCGACGTGGATAGATTGGAGAAGCTGGGGCTGTTCTCCTGGGAGGAGATAGGGTTGAGAGAAGATTTGGTAAAGATGTTCAAAATCACAAAGGGTCTGGACAGCGTAGACGCGGGGGAAACTGTTCCCATTAGTGGAAGGGAGAAATAACATTTCCACTTCTCTGCGTAGATGCTTCTTCTTCTTGTTTAATATTTAATTAAATATTTAATATATTCTGTTGTATCATTACAAAGAGCTTTGGCTCGGTGGCACTCGTGCATCAGAATGGTTGTGGTTTCATAGTCCAACCACAGAGACATGAGCACATAATCTAGGCTGACACTCCCAGCGCGGTACGGAGGGAGTGCTGCGCTGTTGGAGGTGTTGTCCTTTGGAGGTGACTGTAGACTGAAGACCCGGCTGCCCGCTCAAGGGATGTAAAAGATCCAGAGCATTATTTTGAAGGACGAACAGGGGCAGTGTCTCCCATGCCCTGGCTAACTTTGAACGCTCGATGGGCATCACTGAAAAAAAAAGATTATCCGGTCATTATCAGAATGGTGTTTGCGGGAGCTCGCTGAGCGCAAATTGGAGGGCGCGTTTCCTCCATCACATCAGAGGCTACGCTTCAAAAAGCACTTCATTGACTGTAAAGCGCTTTGGGATGACCTGAGGTGGTCAGAGCTGATACGTGAATGCAAACTTACTTGGCTCAACCGTTAGGGTAGACGGGCGGAGTTCGTTAAGTGCTTCAATTAATTTCTGAATGGCCTTAATAGGCCGTTTAGATCCCGGTGAGTGAGCAGCCGACTCCGGCACCCAGCTGAGCGTAAGCCTGTTGGCTGGGTGCAACCCCACCCCACCCCCCCCCCCCCCCCCCCCCCACTCCCACCCCCCACCTTCCCTGCCCACCAGCGGAAATTTCCAGCCCCTAGTCCCGAAGCTCCCGTCCGGCAATCAACTCAACTCGCACACATTTGGCTTTGGGACCATTTCCCTCTGCAGTCAGGCCAGGGACACGGACTGGTTCCCAGGGATGCGGGCAGGGAGTGTAGAAATTCTTCACTAACCCCCCCCCCCCCACTCCCGCC
>JANJGN010000030.1:22909513-22949513 GCA_026770705.1 Isurus oxyrinchus
TCCAGATTGTGATCCACCCTCACCCCACCAGAAGAAATGGTTTCTCTGTCTCTGAGCCTGTTAATGTTTTACACACTCTCTGCTCAATTCACCCCTCAATCCTTTATACACAAGAGAATATACTCACCTCAACTGCTTCAGTTTGTTTTGTTAATGAAGATAACCAGTTTAAAATAAACAGGGCAACATCTCCGCAGAGAGGGATGTCAGATGCAGACTTTAAGCTTATCTTCAGGCCCCTAATAAATAGTAATTATTGACAAACTAATTGGATAAAATGGCAGGGCTCTATTCCCTGTAGGAATATTTTAGAGTACGGTTGTTATTAATGGGCGTGCAGCTTGCTTGGCAGGCAGGTTCTGGGATTGTCAATCTTGTGTCACCTATTAAGATGTTCCGATCTCATCGTGGCAGGTTATGAGAATTGAGTTCAGGAGATCTGGCTACCTGTTAGCACCAAAACAAAAGCTGCAATATTGTGGGTAAAATTGTTTGAGTCACAAGATTCTGAGTTTACGCCTCACTCCAGGGCTTGAGCACAAAAAAAGCAAGGCTGACACTCCGGTGCAGCACTAAGGGAATACTGCGCTGTCCGAGGTGCCATCTTTTGGAAGAGATGTTAAATCGAGGCTGCAGCTGCCTGCTTAGGTGGATGGAAAAGGTCTCATGGCCACTATTTTGAAGAGGAGTTCTCCCCGGTGTCCTGGCTAATACTTACCCCTCAAACAACATCACTCAAACACATGATCTGATCATTATCATGTTGCTGTTTGTGGGAGCGTGCTGTGCACAAATTCATTGCCACGTTTCCTACATTACAACAGTGGCTACACTATGAAAGAAGTACTTCATTAGCTATGAAGCGCTTTGAGACATCCAGTGGTTGTGAAAAGTACTCTAGGAAAGCAAATCTTTTTATTTATTTCAACAGTTCATCTGATGGGCTTCAGGGAGGGGCACCCCTTACCCTGGTCCCGCCTGTACATGAATCCAATCCCTCACTTCACAATTGCCTCCTGGTTGCCCTCTCACATGACCTAGTAAAAGCCCCATGTCTGTCAAAACATTACCGCTTTCTCAAGGCAGGTGGGGCTGGCCAGTTCGAAACGGTGCTTACCTCTCAGATAACTCTGTCTGAGACAAACCTCGTATAAACCCATGTAGAGAGAGAACTCCTCGTCCAACATTTGCACCCAAGATTCCCCACTCCCAGCAGTCAATGGGGCATTGTTTTCTTGTAGCTTTTCTTCTGTTATATTAAGTCTTCTGTAATGCCACCTAATTGTGCCTGGAATTTCCTTGATAGTTCAGTTCCCTTGCTTGATAAATTATTCATTGCCAGAGTGAAGATTTCTTCTTTGATCTTTTATCTGTTGTAAATTTGCCTCTCACTCAATTCCAATATGTCAGCCGTTCCCACTGCACTTGCTGAGCTTGATGTTATATCGTCTAAGACTATTTGTTAGGGTAAAGTCTCCCAATGCCACACTTGCTTTATGGCCTAGAAAGAAAGACTTGCATTTATATAGCACCTTTCATGACCATTGGATGTTTCAAAGTGCTTTACAGCCAATGAAATACATTTTGAAGTGTAGTCACTGCTGTAATGTAGGAAACGCAGCAGCCAATTTGCACACAGCAAGCTCCCAGAATGTGATTATGACCAGATAATCGTTTTAGTGGTGCTGTCAATTAAAGCATAAACATTGGCCAGGACACCTGTGTTCTTCTTTGCCAAGGGGTCTTTTACATCTACCCAATTAGGGGGCTGGGGGCCTCAGTTTAATGTCTTATCCAAAGGATGGGCCTCCAACAGTGCAGCACTCCCTCAGTGCTGCACTAATGTATCAGCCTGATTTGTGTGCTCAGACCCTGAAGTGGGTCTTGAATCTGGAACCTGATGGCAAATGTGCTACCGAATGAACCACAGTTGACACATTCCTTGTTCCCTCGAGTGACTTCCTAACTCATCCTCTTTCCACTGGACCAAGCTTTATTATTCCCTGTGGTAGTTGGACGAGGTATTGCAATCCCATCATTGAAACTTTGTGAGGTGAGAGGAGGCCAGCAATTCACCCATCACCAAGCTATGTTCCTGTCTGGCACTGGGAGCACAAAATCCTTGAATGTTCCTTATGTTAGAAGCGCAACTTGATGCTATAAAGCCTATTAATATTACTTCTACCATTTGAAATATCTTGGACTTTCATTGCCCCTTTAACTTGTAAAACATTGCAAATGCGCGCGATGGTTTTTATCAGATAACATTTGATAGCGAGGCCACGACTTTCCGGTCGTCGGGCAGGCTTGGTGGGGGTGAGGGGGAGCAGCCACCAAACGGACCACCGCCCGCGATCGGGCCCCGACGCGCGCTGCAGCACTCAGCGCTGCCGGGGTGGGTGGGGGGGGGACAGGAGGAGCCCGGAAGTTCCCACGTGCGTGGGGGCTGCGCGCAGTAAAAGCTCCCTGAGGCTCAGAGCAATCAATCAATTAATCAGTTAGTTCATTTGAGGGCCCTACTAGGGCCGCTTAATTATCGGCCAGCCCGCTGCCAACTCCCGCGTGCACTAGCCGACCGAAATGTCACGCGAGTGCGCAGTCACATCGGGACGCTCACCCGACACCATCGTCCATCATTTTACGCTCGTACAGGTCAGGCCTGATGATCCCAAAATTCTACCCCAGACACAGATGGTAAAATTAGGTCAGGAGCACAAAAACCTGGTCAAAGAGAGGTTGACTCTACGGAGCATCTTAAATGAGAAGAGAGAAGTGGGGGGGGTGGGGAATTCTCTATATTAGGGCCTTGGCAGCTGAGGTCACAGTTAGAGGAACGCAGAGATACAGAGTGTCGAGGAAGGGTCATGAGGACTCGAAACGTCAACTCTTTTCTTCTCCGCCGATGCTGCCAGACCTGCTGAGTTTTTCCAGATCATTCTGTTTTTGTTTTGGATTTCCAGCATCCAAAGTTTTTTTGTTTTTATCATTGGTTTGGGAGGCTGGCCGGGAGAGCGCTGGAATGGTCTAAAGTTGGAAAGAGAAAATTAACATTGGTGCAGTTGGACATGAACTGAGAATGAGGTTACAATATACTGCAGGGTTAGATTGAGAGGCCTGTTACCCTGCATCTAACTGAAGCCAAACCAGCTAGCGGAATATTTGTAAGGGGCTTTGTGAGGGAGGTGATTTTCCATTTAACTGGTTCTGTATCGAAAAGTACTTGACATTAATACCAGATGCATAAAGGCAAAAGTGGCATCTGGTCCTTGAGTCTAATATTCTTGATTAGCATAAAATTGACCAAAAGATTTTCATATTTTCTATTAAAGTGTAGTGAGGCATAGTTGTATGCAAATTTTACAGTTGTATATTTGCATCTGAGAGAACGATTTATATTGTATGGGCTTTATCATGTTTCTCAGAGACTCCCCAAGCACTACACATGCAATGAATCACTTTGAAGTGCACTCAGTGTTATGTAGGAGGACATGTAAGCTGAACAGGATGCAAATCATGGAGAAATGAAACTGCGTGATTTACAGTGGAGTGGAGCTGTCTTTGTGAAAGGGTGTTTGATCAATGTCGTTCTTTTAAGGCTGAAGATCCAGAATAGCTCCCATCTCATCTGCCTCGTGGTGATATTGCCAACTGCCTCTGTGGCTACATACGTCACCTTACAGCAGTGTGTACTTAAGGACAGATGAAAACCATCCGTCTTCATGGAAGATAGTCCCTTTGTTAAAAACGCCCTCAAGTTTTCGGGTGGCATATTCATTGCTATCCGACCCCCCCCCCCCCCCCCCCCATTCTACCCGCTGGCCCCATAACCCCCCGCCGACCATCACCCTCCATTGGAAGCAAGGTCAGCGTGGAGCCATATTTAATTAAATAATTAAGGGTCAATTGACAAGCCAGTTGACCCCAATAATACATTGGCCACACCATAATACAGTTGCCATGGGCAGCTGGGCTGGTGAGCAGGCCACTTTTTGGAAAAAAAAAACTTTCCCAAAGGGCATGAAGGAAGGATCTGAGGGGTGGGGGGGGATGGGGTTGTTGCTTGGGATCATGTGGGACTTCCACCCCTCACTGGGGAGACATTCCCACCTCCCGGATTGGCCGGCAGTTCCAGCAGTCCTGGCAGCGCCAGCTCACAGGGCCTTGGCGCTGCCGATCCTGCCCGCAGGCCCAAGGAGAAGGCACAATGGAGCCCGGAGTGAGCGAAGCCCCCAGGGTGCTGGGCGGTTTAGGGAGGGCGGGAGGGGGTGGGTCATGGTGTGTTTCACAGAGCAGGTAGGTAGGAAGGAAGGGAGAGATTCTATCTTAGGAGGGGCTGTCACTCGAGTGCCGAAGAGCTCACCCCCCCACCATCCCACGAAGATAGTACCCCATCCCACCACTTCCTTCACCCTCTTTGAAAAAGCTTTTTTAAAAGTGGCCGACTCACTCCCACCCAATTGCCCATGGCATAACCGTGTGGTGGCACAGCCAGTGTATCATCGGGGTCAATTGACTTGTTAACTGGCTCAATTGACCCCTAATTATTTATTTAAATGCGGTAGTTATTTTTGTTTAACAGTTCAAAGAGTCTCCCAGACCTGATGCTTCCAAATTGACTACAGGATTATAGGGAAAAGCTTTCACTCCATCGGGCTGGGGGGGGGGGGGGGGGGGGGGGGGGGGGGGGGGGGGGGGGGGGGGGGGGGGGGGGGGGGGGGGGGGGGGGGGTTGTGTGGGCGCAGCCACATACCCGATTTCGGCACCCCACCCACCTCCTCATATTATGGGGGTGAGCTCGGGGGTGGGCAGGAAGGTGGTGGGGTGGGCACCCACCCTATTTTACATGCCCCTCCCTGCCAAAAACACACCCAACAGGGGCACTTAAAATGCAGGCCAAAATATTGGCCTTGGAGCGAGTGCAGTGCAGATTCATAGAAATTTACTTCTCCAAAGGAGGCCATTCGGTCCATTGTATCTGTGCCAGCTGACAAGTAGGCATCCAGCAGTAATCCCACTTTCCTGCTCCTGGTCTGTAGCCCTGTAGAGTGCAACACTTCAAGCACATATCCAAGTACCTTGTAAATGTCATGAGGGTTTCCCTCTGTACCACCCTTTCAGTCAGTGAGTGAAAAGAATTCCCCTCGAATCCCCTCTACACTTCCTACCTCTTACCCTACGTCTGTGGCTTCCTGGTTCTGGACTCCCAAACCAAGGGGAATAGGGTTCTCCAGAATTCCTCGATCCAGAATCCACCCAGACCCCTCATCGTTTCATTCATTTCAATTAGATCTCCGCCCAGCTTCCTCTGTTCCACAGAAAGCGACCCCAGCCTTAGCCAATCACCAGAATGGGACCGGAGCTAAAGGAATTAAATCATGAGGACAGGCTGCATAGACTCGGCCTGCATTCCAGATCATACGCTTAAGGGTGATCTGATTGTGGTGTTTAAAGTGATGACAAGATTTGGTAGATTAGGTAAACGAAGTCAAGGACAAGGAAGCATAACCTTAAAATTACTGCTAGGCCAATCGGGGTTCTTACTAGCTGTAGAATCTCTGCTTATGTTTTTGGATTGTTACTGTGGCAGGAGAAGGTCTTGTGGCCCATTCTGAGGTATTCCTGACTCCTGAAGAAGGAGCAAGTTTTATTTATCATGGGCTGTGGGCATCACTGACTAGGCCAGCATTATTGCCCATCCTAATTTTTAAAAGTCAAGCACATTTCTGTGGGTCTGGAGTCATATGTAGGCCAAAACAGGCGAGGATAACATAGATTTCCTTCTCTAGTGAGCCAAATGGGTTTTTACAACAATCAACAATGATTTCATAGTCATTACTGGCCTTTTTATTCCCAGATATTTATTGAATTTAAATTCCACCATCTGCTGTGGTGGGATTCAAACCCGAGTCTCCAGAGCATTACCCTGGGTGTCTGGAGTACCAGTCGCAATGTCACTGTGCCATCACCTCCTCTTAGCAGCCAAGGAAGGTATGTTCATGATGTGGCCAAAGAGATTGAGTATCAACTTGTAAACCCTTCCAACACACGCCAATGGCAGGAGGTAAGAGTGGGAGAGGTTCCTGGTCAGCCATGTGATGGAAAGAATGCTGGAGCCTCTACCATCATTACCCATAGCTCCGGACTACAGCGTGCATGTAAAACTGCAGGTTGCCATAGCAACTCAGGCTCCCTGAGTGAACTGTAACACGCTGAAGGCTAATTTCTGTGAGGTCTAAGTCACCACCAGAGCCTGAATGTAGCCAGCAAACATTCGAAAATCTTGAGTGCTTCCCCCAAAATATTCTGCAGTGCATTGATCTGCAGGAAAGGTCTGCTTGTGGCACAGGGTGGGATAAAATTTAGCTTTCAATGTTTTCCTCTGACCACCTTGCTTTTTTTTAAAAAAAAAGGAAAGGATTTATATCACGTGTCACAACTTCAGGAGGTGCTGATATGCTTTACAGCCAACAAAATCAGTTTGAAGAATGGTCACTATTGTAATGCCGGAAACGCAGTAACCAATTTACACACAGCAAGCTCCCATGAGCAGCACTGACGTGATGAACAGCTAATCAGTTGCTGGTAATGTTGGTCAGGAAGGAACATTGGTCCAGCACACTGGGAGGAACTCACCCTCTCACCACCACTCTTCTTCAAGATAGCACAGTGGAGTCTTTCACTGAGAGACTCAGAGAGGCACTGCAGAGTCTATTGTCTCATCCAAAGAAAAATGGCAGCTCCGGCAGTGCAGCACCCCCTCGGCACCTCACTGGGACCATCAGCCCAGGCCTCACACTAGCTCAGGGAGCTTGAGCCCACAAACCTCTGACTCAAAAGTGAGGTTGCGACCAACTGAGCTACAGCTGAGCCCTACATACGTCCTCACTGCCTCCGAATCTGAACGAGCCTCAACCCACCCAATATCAAGGCAATTTGTAGAAAGCCCAAAGACTGAATAGGTGTTTTCGATTTACTGCTAATATCACTTATGTTCATTGGATCACCTTTTGACTTCAAAATTTGGGAGAATAAATATCTTGATGGAGTCTGGCGTAGTATATAAACTGCCAAAGAGATTTATTAAGCTGCAAATGGATGTCCACAATAGCAATGAAAGCCTTTAGAGTTTGCAGCAGGTGACAGCTTCACTATTTTCCCTGAAGTTGGTAGAAAATAACAAACGGCTACGCCTGGTGCATTAAGCTGAAAGATAAGTGTTATATTACTACTAAGTGGTAGTTATTTTTTGTTAACAGTTCAAAGAGTCTCCCAGACCTGGTGCTTCCAAATTGATTACAGGATTATAGGGAAAAACTACCTCCCCCCCACCCCCCCCAGCCATTCGGGAGGGGGGGAGGTTGTGCAGGGGCAAGCACAAACCCGATCGGTGCCCTCAATCAGGGCTGCGCCACCATTTTAAGCGGGCGGGCCAATTAAGGCCCACCCATCATGACGCTCGCCCAGAAGCGCTGAGCGCTCCCTGTGTAGGTGAGGCGGTGGGAGTGGTGGGGGGGTAGGGGGGAGATTCCCTCAGTCGTTTCCTGCGCTCTCTCGTGCATGCGTGTGGAGGAGTGCAGAAATCTCTCTGAGGCACCTCCGCGCCTCCGGGAGATTAGTTTGATGCCTGTAAATTTAAATAAAGGAGAAGAAAGACGTTTAAAACATGTCCCCTCATGTGACACTGTCACACGAGCTGGGACGTGTCAAAGAAGTAATGTAAGAATTTTGTTGGATTTTAAAACACGTCACGAAGCCTCATCCCGCCCGTAATGAGGTTTCATGAAAAATGCGAAGGCCGCCTGGGCTCTTCACCACCCCCCCCCACCCCCACCCCCCCCCCCCCCCCCCCCACCCCACCCTCGCCAACTTTAAGATTGGAGGGGGGCAGCTCATTTAACTGTTTTCATTAGTTTTTAACAGGCCTTATTAGGCCTTTGACAGTCTGGCGGGCGCGCATGCCACTCAGCTGTGTGCCCGCCGAACTGAAAACCTAAACGACGCGCGGTGATGTCAGGACGCCCGCCTGATGTCACCGAGCGCCATTTCACCCGTCGGCGAGCAGGCCCCGGCCCCACTCGCCGACCCGGAAAATTCTTCCCAGAATGCAGCCTTGATCGTCAGGTTGGCGGGTCACCCTCTGAGCGTCTGAGCCAGGAGGCTGTAGGTTCAAGTCCTGCCCCAGGGCTTCAGCTCAAAAAAGGCAAGGCAGATGCTCCAGTGGCGTACTGATGGGGTGCTGCGTTGTGGGAGCTGACGTCTTTCGGTTGAGATGTTAAGTTGAGGCCCGGCCTGCCCTCTCAGGCAGATGTAAAAGACCCCATGGCCACTATTTCGAAGGAGAGTGGAAGAATTCTCCCCAATATTCTTCCCTCAATCAACATCACCGAAGAAAGAACATATGGTCTGGTCATTATCAGATTGCTGTTCGTGGGATCTTGCTGTGCCCAAATCAGCTGCTGCGTTTCCTACATTACAACAGTGACTGTACTTCAAAGGTACTTCATTGGCCGCAAAGCGCTTTGGGGTGTCCCGTGGTCGTGAGAGGTGCTATACGAATGAAAGCCTTTCTTTTTCAAAAACCGTCTGGGACGAAACAAATTGAAATATTTTTTCTGTGAAAGGAAATCTCTCCAATTAGATATGTAACCATCCAAAAGATGTTGGTATTTAAATTGAATGATGAGGCCTCTCCCACAATTACCTGACCCAAACAATAACCTTCCACTGAGTCTTTAGCCATCCCATCATACAGCGCACTAACTAGTAAAAGTTAACCTTTAATCTCACCAGTATCAATATTAAGTATTCCCTGATTCCTAGAGATTTGTCCAAGCTTGCACGTAATCTAGAATTAAAGAGGTTCAATCAAGGTAACCTCCTATTTTCTCTTAAACTGGATATCTGTACAACATAATATTCTAAACCTCATTCCATGCCATTAAATTTAGCCACTTCAGTGGTCTGCACAGGGTCCGTGAACTTGACAAGACCCCTGCAACTTAACATTACTTCGAGCCAAACAGCATCTTTGGAATTAAACATGCACGGCTCGAAATGTTTAACTCCAGCCTTTCCAATCAGCTTGCGAGTAAAACATGTGACTCCTCGAGCCAATTCTCCCAGAAGGAACACTTGAAAACACACATTCGTGCACACCTCATTATATACAGACACCTCAGAGTGTTCACTCACTTGCGAATCCTGTGATGCGTTGAAGTATTTTTAATCCTTATGATTGATGCAGGAAGTTCAGACAGCGCTCTCCATATGTTTACATTTTTGTGAAATGCAGGCATTGAAAAGAAACATGTCTGAATTGCAGGTCTCATCAACGAATCCCAAGAGCTTTCACCTACCTGTCAAGTAATCATTTGTTTGTTTGTCCTCTTTTTTTCCCCTTTACACATATATCTAGTCAGAGGCTGGGTGGCTATGTGTTTTTAATCCAGAATGCCATGGTAGTCTGCCTTCTAAATAGGCAAGGCAATTGGTGCACAATGATCCCTGCAGAACTTGAGGTAACCAGGGAGAGCGAAAGAGGGAGAGATTGATTCATAACTCTTTGGAAGATTGCTTTCGCATCTTTGCTCTCTTCCCTTGGAGAACAGTATGAAGTTACGGAAGGATTGATGGGCTGATTAACAGTCTGACAAGATGGCGTCTTTGTTGTTTTCATACCTGCACTCATTCCCCTTGAAGGGCAGCAGGAATTAGAGGAAGGATTAACAGTCTGGAGGTCTTTGACATGAAGGCTCGGTCCATGGCCACAACCATCTTTGAACCAACTAACGGCGGGGGCGAGTTCTTTAAATGCAGGAAGGTTTTATGGCTACCCACCAGGCAATGTGACAAAGGCTAGGAACTCTGGGATTTTTAACTTAGTGCAGGGTCCGGGTGGGAGGCAGGTGAGCAGGTGGAGAGTTTCACACCACCAGCTTCCATGCCGGTTCACCACCACAACCCTGACCCCGAGCTATATTCAATAAGGATGGCTCAGGGTCAGATCAGCTGTCCTCTGCTTCCTGCAAGCAGCTAGTAGAGGCCAATTATTGAAAATTGCAGGGCCTATGAAGGGCCTGTTCTTGCACCGACTGCGATCTTTGGCCAGGATTGTGGGCAGCCCACGTCAACCTGGACCCACGTCCAGGCCAATGTGTTGGGCTCAGGATGAGGATGAGGTAGCGATGGATCATGCAAGGGATATTCCCTTTCCCCTACCCCTGACCCAAAACAGCTATTAGGCCACAACTGAGGCCCAAAGGGGTTACCCCTCTGGGATCATGGCCAGGCAGGGACGCTATTTTAAAAAATAAAATTCACTTACCTATCCTTCTGCGGCTCTCTCTCTTCAAATCAGAAACCACGTTGGCTGGTGGAGCTTCCAATCTCTAAATGCTGGAGGGCTGGGGAGATGGTGGCATAATGGTAATGTGACTTGATTTGTAATCCAGAAGCCCAGGTTAATGTTCTGGGGACATGGGCTCATATCCCACCATGGCAGCTGGTGAGAATTTAAATTCAATTAATAAATTTGAAACATAAAGCTAGGCTCAGTAATAGGTACCATGAAGCTACTATTGATTTGTCATACAAACCCATTTGGTTCACTAGTGTCCTTTAGGGAAGGAAATCTGCTGTCCTTACCTGGTCTGGCCTACATGTGACTCCAGACCCACAGCAATGTGGTTGGCTCTTAACTGCCTCTGAAAAGGTTTGAACAAGCTGCTCAGTTCAAGGATGATAGTGATGGGCAACAAATTCTGGTGTTACCCACATCCCATGAAAAAATGAAAATTAAAAAAAAATCCCACTTGCCATCTCTGATTGAAAGTCCAGATCTGGTCTCTCTGCTCTCTGGGACAGGATTTGAACCCTGACCCTTCTGACTCCAAGAGCAGGAATATGGCTGCCAAAGAGTTACAACATCCTCTTTTGACCAATCTTAAAAATATATCAGCGAGCTTCACTTCCAACCTCATCAACAACAAAATTCTAAACTCGATGTTATCAGGTCTGGTTTCTATGGCAGCACTCTTGTCTTCGAGTCAGAAAAATCTGAGTTCAAGGCTCACTTCAGAGATTTGAAAACTAAATCGAGGTTGATGTTCCCAGTGCAGTACTGAGGGAAGTGCTGCAACTGTCGAGGGTGCTCTCTTTTGATGAGAAGTTAAACTGAGGTGCTTCAGTGATTCCGGTGGATGGAAAAGATCCAGTGGCACTATTTCAGAGAGGAGCAGGGAATTCTCCCCAGGTGCCTGGCCAACATTTATCCCTCAGTCAACGTCATAAAAAACTGACCATCTGGTCATCATCAAACTGCTGTTTGTGGGACCTTGCTGTGCACAAATTGGCTCCCACATTTTTTACATTGCGAAAGTGGTTGCACTTCGAAAGCACTTCATTGGCTGGAAAGCACTTCAGGACATCCTGGGGTCATGAGAGGCGCCATATAAATGCAAGTCTTTCTTTCTTTGCCTTCATAATTCTCTTTACCTATGTTTGCTTTAACTTTTCCATTCATAAATTCTCTTGCTTATCTGACTCTTAGCTTGTTTTATCCCTAATACTACACTTTGCAATCCTACTTAGCCAGGTTGGTCCCTGTTGCCCTGTGATTTGTGGATCTAAATTGTAGCCTCAGCGATATTTACTTAACTGAAATATGACTTCTTCTGTAAATCTGAGACGAGGAGAAATTTCATCACTTAGAGGGCTGTGAATCTTTGGAATCCTCTACCCCAGGGAGCTGTGAACGCTCGGTCATTGAGTATATTCAAGACAAAGGTCGATAGGTTTTTGGGCAATGAGGGAATTAAGGGTGAGCGATGATGTAGGGAGGTGGAGTTGAGGTAGCAGATCAGGCATGACCTTATTGAATGGTGGAGCAGTATTGACGTCCTGCTCCTGCTCCTATTTCTTATAGTCTTAGCCCTCCCACACTGTGTTGCGCTCTCATTAGCTTTTCCTTTAAGAGCTTCCTACTAAATGTTACATTTTCATTCCTTTCCCCACACCCTCAAGGGAATTTCAATTCTAATAAAATTCATAATCGCGAGATCCAAATTCTCCAACGTTTCTGCCTCACTTACCATTAATTAGGAGCGCCCACACAATGCAGACGGCAGCGATTTCAAGGGAAGGCTGGCTGTCAGCTTCTCAGGGGATAATCAATAAATTCCAGTCTTGCCAGTGGTGCCCTCGTCTCGAGAATGAATAGAGAGAGCAGTGGGCTGGATGTAGTGGAGGTGACGGGGGCTGGAAAGCCGGTGAAAGCCCCGCCTCGCATCTTTTCGGGAAGGTCCCGCCACATCATGTGCCACTCAGGCGCTTAACTGGACAACGGTGGGCTTTCCCCCGAGGTCAAGGGCCCCGGGGGTGGGGGGGGGTGGTGGGGGGAGGTGGGGGATACATGGCGGGTGGAAGTCCCGCCCACCAAGCAGTTGCTTTGAATGGCAGCGCCACAGGGATTCAGTGACTGCTCTTGGTATGACACCCACCTGAGGCACAGGATCGTCATGGATCCAGGACACAGGTGAGCAACGGAGGCTGGGGGGGTTGCAGGGTCGGGGTCACAAGGGAGGGGATTCGGCAGCAAGGGCATTGGGGGAGTGGCTTTCAGTGCCCCACCCACCCCCCCCCCCCACTTCCTAATGCTGGGTCCCATCAGGCATTGACCGCCTTCGAACAATTCCAGCAGCGGCAGGATGAGGCCCTTAAGTAGGAATTAATTGCCCACGTAAGGGCCTTGGTTGGGAGGTGGGACAGAAAGACCATCCACAGGACTTCCCGGCACAGGCTTGATCGGGGTGGAGGCAGCAGGGTCTACCTGCCACTCTCCCAGCTGATTAAATGCTGCCCCCCCACCACCAAATTTGCCAAGGAAGAGGGCATTAAATTCCAGCCATGGTCTCAGATGGCATTGGCCATTCTACAAAATGAGGAGGAAACAATCATGCACCCTATCCAGGATCTTGTCTGCTTCTTAAGATTTTCCTTTGCTGTTTTCTCTGCCAATATCTGGATATGTCCATGATCCATGCGCTAGCTTTGTGCACTTGAAGTAGAAACCCCTTTGCCTGTTTCTCATTTCTGAAGTGGATGAGGGATTGGGGGCAGAGTTTTGCCCTTGATGGTCAGGCGGGGGGGCAGCCAATCGCCACCTCTGAAACGGGCCCCGCCGCCATTTTAAGAGGGTGGGCCAATTAAGGCCCGCCCAGCCTGTCGCCCGCGGGGAGTGGGGGGGATTCCCCAACATCAAGAGTGCGCACATCTCCCTGAGGCAAAGTGCTGCCTCAGGGAGATCGCTGAAAACCAGTGAAACTTTGAAAACATCATTAGCACGTCCCCCACATGTGAAAATGTCACACGAGATGGGACGCGTTCGCGAAATACACAAAAACTTCATAACAATTTTTTAATTCCGATATCAAACCTCATCCCGCCACTGGATGAGGTTTGTAAAAAAAAATCACCTCCCCGCCCGTCGGTTGGGTCCGTGCACCGAGCCGATGTTTGCCCGGGCCCCTCAAAATCCTGGTCGATTGGAGGGTTCATGGCCTTAACAAGGCCTTTAATTAATGGCGGGCACACGTCCCACTGCATAGCGCACCCACCGGCCGAAATATCGCCATGCCGCTCGATGATGTCGGGTCACGCGTGACATTTTAAGCGCTGGTGTGCAGACTCCGCCACCCGCACACCAGCCAGAAGATTCTATTCAAGCCAACATTTCTCATCCAGCCTTATTTAAGAGGTCATTCATTCTAATCTATGTAAAATTACCATGTGTGAAGAGGCTGCTGTGTTTCTTTCTGCACTGCAGTGATTGTGCTCTAAAATAATTCATGGCATGAAAAGTGCTTTGAAACCTTTCATGATAAGGTGCAAATATAAATTTCTCTCTCTCCTTAACTTCAGTGTGCACCGTGTCCTCTGGCACCTCGCTTGTTGAATGCAACATTCTCTCTTAATCAAAGTTGTCATTCTTTACCCTACTTTCTTGGAAAGTCCTTACTGTAAATTCTATGTCCTGGAATTGTAAATTGTGCTCTGGATTTACCAAAGCCCTGTTATTTCATTAAATTGCACTTTCCCTGCAGGGAAACAATCATGCAAACTTATTTTATATTTTGAAAAACGAGACATGCAGTCGAAGGTCTTCATCTTGCACTCATCAGGACAGATGCAAGCGTACCAAATTTCAAAGGGAGAAACAATTTATGCTGTATGAGAAAAGGGCACTGATTGGTTGGCAAGCTGACTCTGATTGGTCAAGGCGCAGCCATGGAGCATGTACCAAGGAAATATTATTCCCCATGCTTTTGGCTAATTTGTAAAAGGCATAATGCCAGGACATGTTTCTTTTGCCTGCAGAGGACAGGCCACTGGACTCATAATTCAGACACCCGAGGTAGTGCTCTGGGGACCTGGGTTCGAATCCCAACATGGCAGATGGTGAAATTTGAATTCAATAAAAATCTGGAATTAAAAGGCTGGTGATGACCATGAAACCATTGCCAATTGTCGTAAATACCTATCTGGTTCACTAAAGCTCTTTAGGGAAGGAAATCTGCCGTCCTTACCTGCTCTGGCCTACATGTGACTCCAGACCTACAGAAATGTGGTTGACTCTTAAATGCCCTCTGACTAAGGGCAATTAGGGTTGGGGGCAATAAATGCTAGCCCAGCCAGCGACACCCACATCCAATGAATGAAAAAAATATATATGTAGCTTCTAGCAAGTGTACTTGAGCCCCATTGCGAACGCAACTGATAATCTTAAATTGGTTAGTAGTGTAATTCTTAGCACGCTCAGGATTGTGCAGAAGTGCTGTCCAATTGCAGAATCACGTCTAATGTTAGTCATTGGGGAAAATTTTCTCCCCATCTGGCGGGTGGGAGTGGGTGCGGGCAAGTGCACAGCCGATCGTCGCCTGCATGCCGCCATTTTACATAAGGCGGGCCAGCGTGACACGCACCTGAAAGTGCTCAGCGCTACCTGCACGGGCAGGGGTGGGGGGTGGGGGGGAAGAGAGAAAGTCGGGGGCGCTGCGGTCTCTCCCGGATCACATGAGCTGGGGCATGTCTATGAATTTGAATAAAAAATGTTATTGAAGTTATAAACCCTTCATGAAACCTCATCCCGCCCATGGATGAGGTTCTATGAAAAACGTGAAGGCCGCCTGGGCTCTTCGCCTGCCCCCCCACCCCCCACCCCCCCCCCCCCCCCCCACCCCCCCGCCAACCTTCAGGTGGGATGGGCAACCCTGGCAACTAGTTCAATTAGTTCATAAATGGCCTTAACAGGCCTTTGACAGTTCGGCGGGTGCGCAACCAACTCCGGTGCCTGCCCACCGAACTGAGGATCGGAATGACGCGCGGTGATGTCGGGGCGCGCGCCTGATGACACCACACATCACTTTACACATCAGCGTGACAGGCCCACCCCCACACACCAACCGGAAGATTCTGCCCGTTATGATCTGAGTTTTGCAAGCATGGGCTGGTTGAGTATGGACAGTAACAGTCAGCATCTTTTCCTCATTCATTATATGTTGCTGCTCCCTTTGAAATTTGACATTATTCCAAATGTCCTGATGAGTGCAAGACAAAAAGCTTAATCAGCATGTCTATTTTTTTCAGAAATTTATTTTGCATGGGCTTAGCAAGAGAATGAATCATCTCTAACTCTTGCCCTCTCTGTTTCATTATTTCTTCGTTGCCTCATTCAATGTTGACTTGTATCCATTTTCTTTTCAGGACCCAGGAAAACCCCTCCCTGTACCACAGTATCCTCCACTCAGAACAACAACAACTTGCATTTGCATAGCCTTTAACGCTGTAAAACATCCCAAAGTGCTGCTCTGAAGTGTTGATGACACTGAGGCACATCAGGAGACATTAGCACTGATGGCCAAGAGCTTGGTCAAGGGGGCCTGACCCGGTTAAGTGCAGCCCATTGGTCCTGATGCACCAACAGCTCCAATTCAATATAAATCTTCCAATGGGTATCATCTGCCAGCCACTCTTTCACCACCCCCCACCCCAATAAACAATTCTACGCAGCAACTCATTACAGTGAACAAATATCAGTAGTAACACAGTCTTAGTGTTCCTTCAGCTTCTTGGCAAGATGCCTAACCCTACTCTTTGTGAACCTCTGGCTTACTTTCTTTTATATTCCCACATGAGCAACCACTATGTACTATTGCATTTCGTGGTTATAATTGATTTCAAGTTATATTAAGTACAATATAATGAAACGCAACAGATATAGCTTGCTATAAATTCACTTCACATGTGCTGAGCATGAGGATAAACAATAATTAATTTTCCCCTCCTGTTTTATTATTTCTCCTATTTTTGCTTCTTTGGATTCAGGGGTTGTGAATCTTTGGAATTCTCAACTCCAGAAGGCTGTGGCTGCTTTAGTCATCGAGTAAGTTCAAGGCTGAGGTCTATGAGCAATAAGTATGAGGATTGGACAGGAAAGACAGCAGACATGTGGGAACACCACCACCTGGAAGTTCCCCTCCAAGCCACTCCCATCCTGATTTGGAAATATATCGCCGTTCCTTCACTGTCGCTGGGTCAAAATCCTGGAACTCCCTCCCTAACAGCACTGTGGGTGTACCTACACCACACGAACTGCAGCGGTTCAAGAAGGCAGCTCACCACCACCTTCTCAAGGGCAATTAGGAATGGGCAACAAATGCTGGCCCAGCCTGCGATGCCCACATCCCAAGAATGAATTTTAAAAAAGAGCTGAGGCTGAAGATCAGCTGTGATATTATTGAATGGTGGAACAGGCACAAAGGGCCGAATGGCCTACTCCTTTCCTAATTCTTAAGTTTCCCCCTTGCAACATTGACTTGTATCCATTTCCCCTTGGGATCCAGCTATCCTCCTCCCTGTACCATTGTATTCTCAATTCACAACACCAACAACCACAACATGCATTTATATAGTGCCTTTAGAGTAGCAAAACATCCCAAGGCGTTTCACAGGACAATTCTCAAACAAAATGTGAAACTTAGTCACATAGGGAGATATTAGGGCAGGTGCCAAAAAATTTGACCAGAGAGGTAGACTCCAATTCACTGCTATTGACCAGATTGTTACCTATAGCAACAGTAGGCGCATTCGATCTGGTTGAAATTCAGCCATTTAGTTCACTATAATAACTTCAATTTCTGTTTTAAGTTTAAATTTGTGTAGAGCCTGACAGCTGCTGCCATACTACTGAAACTCTGCTGACCTCTTTCTCACAACCCCTCAGCAATGATCACCTATCAGTTGTGTTGACTATGTGCTTTGGGAAAAAAAAAGCTGTATTTCCTTCTTGCATGATGTCTCCTTTAAGACCAAAGTGGGCCGGGGAGTATTCTGAAAGTGGGTTAATCGATTTTTTGATTATGACGTTGTTAGGTTCCAAGAAATGCCCCTGTGACCTGAGGTTGCCATGGAGATGAACAGCTAAGAAGCAAAGAGTAGATAGAAAGCTAATTGCAGTAGTATTTGGTTTCAGCCCACTTCAGCCTGTTTAGCAGTTCAGAACACCCAGAATTTGTGAGAGAGAAAACAAGCAAAGTTCCCTCCAAATGGAACTGTTTTCTGCTTGGCAGTTTGTGAACAGGTTCCTGTGGTGAGGTGGGTTGCTGAGAATAGAGTGTGTGTGTCATTTAGTTGGAAAGGACAGAACACCAAAGCTAGGAAGAGCAGGGGGCTGGACAAGACCTGTTGTGCTGTTCCAGTGTTGCAGTGTTGCCCACCAGACTGTCGGAGAACGGAGTCTCTGGGGATTCTGTGCCATCAGGACTGCCCTGAAGTGAATAAGAGAGGGTTCATAGATGGGCGCCTTGCCCATATTAACTGTGTCCTGGGACTTCAGATGGAATACGGCTGCTGGTGAATGCGACTGAAGGGCCGAAAAGATTGAATGGGAAGTGAGAGATCCTACATAGCGGAGGACGAGTTGGAAAGACTGTGAGATTGCACATGGTGCCTCATTTGTGCTGGAAGTAATTCCAGTGTAACGACAGGAGGAGTATCTTTGTTGTATCGACTATTTAAACTGAAACTAACCTGTTTGAAATATCCTTCGCCTGTTAATTCATGTTTGAATTGTGTTGTTTTTAGTTAGTTTGTTGCAGTAAAAGTTTTAAAAAGTGAAATCTTGTCCAGCAGTTTTCTTTCCATTGGCTTCATGGGACTTCCTTTCTTTCTAAAGAGTTATCATTCGCTACAAGCGTCGGAACACGTTTCAGTTTTACTCTGTGCTCAATCTATTTGGTCTATGCTATTCTGAACTTTCCTTCCTTGTCCTTTCTACGCCCTGACCATTCTTCCTCCTCATTGCATCTTCATCAGATCTTTAGAGCTTTGCTTGTGGGCCAGGAAGAGTAGGAGTAAATACCCCCAGCTCACCAGCCCTACCAATTCCCTGATATCAGAACCCCCAACACAAGCCCGGCCCCATCTCACTATTGAAATTCACACCCCCCCCATCCCCCTCCACCGCTTATCAAAGCAAATATGCTTCCCCCGCCCCCCCCACCACCCCCGGGTTCAGAATTCAAGCAGACCACACCCCCACCCCCACCCCAACCCCCACACCCACACCCACCCACCCCAACCCCACTCAGAGTCAGCAATGATCCACACCAGCCTCATATTCTCACCTCCCTTGGTTCCGCTTCTTTCCTACAGTGCGCAGGCTTCAGAGGGAGAGAGTGGCGCATTGGTGATGTCACTAGATTAGTCACCCAGAGGCCCAGGCTAATGTGCTGGAGGATATGGGTTCAAATCCTGCCAAGGCAGCTTGTGGAATTTAAATTTGATTAATAAACCTGTAATGTAAAGCTGGTCTTAGGAATGGTGGCCAATGCAACTGCTATTGATTATTCTAAAATCCCATCTGGTTCACTAATGCCTTTCAGGGGAGGAAATCCACCATCCTTACCCAGTCTGGCCTGCATGTAACTCTTAACTACATCTGAAATGGACTAGCGAGCCACTCAGTTCAAGGGCAACATATGTTGGACCTTGCCAGCGAGGCCCGCACCCCATAAAAAAAAAGAATCACCTAAATCATGGGTTCTGGGATTTCTTTCCTCATCTTTCAATCCCAATCCTTTCAGTCTCTGCCTTGGTCTTTCAAATGGGAGTTAATGGTGGAAAAGTGCTGAGTATGTATTAACATGGCTGTTAAGTGGCAGACAAAGAGGGTCTTCCTCATTTTTAGCATGAGTGGGAAACTGGTAGGGCAAGACTTATGGGCTCCACCAGGAGCAAGAATGGAGGGGGCCAGGGCCCAAAAATACCAGCACCGACCATGTGCCTGCTTAGATCCTGATGGCGTTCCTGGCACCAGCCATTTTAGGGAAGCTGATTTTGGGGATGGCCGGACTCCCCACCCCCACTCTGTAGTGTTGGATTGTTCTGTGCTTGATTATGTCAGTCTGGTAACTGATCCATGCTCACTGTGCTCGATTGATTAGTTCTGGGTGTTGATTCAGAGCAAAGTAAACAGAAACTGCTAGAAGTTGAGCACTAAGTATGAGTGCAGAGGTATCTTAAAACTCTTGTAAGTAAAGCATGACACTTAGAAACTAGTTTCATCGCTGCGTAGATCTGATAGGTGAAACGTACAACACACGGGGTGGGTAGTAGATTAGGCTCGATAAGAACTTAGTTATGTCCAATCAAGGAAACTTTCTGGAATTTTCAGTTGGCCTCCAGTTTCATACACCAGCAAGGACCAGTTCAAGTGCTCGGAGGTGAGCATCCAGTGGCTGGTCAGGGCTCCAAGCATGCCTAGAGGCTCTCCTTATCTGCCTGAGTGTGAGATCAAAGCGGAGGGAGAGCTGGGCTGTTGGCGATGCCGTCTTTCAGATGAGATGTTAGCTTCATCTGCCATCTCTGATGGGTTGCTGGTTGGGGGGGGGGGGGGGGGGGGGGCGGTTGGTAAAAGATCCACAGCCACTAGTTTAAAGGAGAAAAGGGGAATTCTCCCTAATGCCTTGGCCACTCTTTATCCCTTGGCCAAAATCACATCGTCTGATCATTGCCACATTGTTGTTTGTGGGAGCTTGCTGTGTACAAATTGGCTGCTGTGTTTCCTACATTATATCAGCGCCTTCACTTCAAAAGTACTTCATTGACTGTAAAGTGCTCTAAAATATCTCTACAGTCGCAAAATGTCTGCACTCATGCTTGCAGCTCAGCTTCTAGTAGCTTCTGTGATGTCTGTTTACTTTGCTCTGACTCAACACCCAGACTTAACCAATCAAGCACAGTGAGTATAGATCAGTTACCAGACTGACATAATCAAACACAAAACAATTGAACACAACAAGGTGGGGTTTGGGTCGTGAAAAGTGTTTTCTTACACGCCGGAATAAGTACGATAGCAACAAATGATCTTGGATCGGAAGAGGTAGAATCCATATGGGTGGAGGTAAGAAATAATAAGGGGAAGAAGACACTAGCGGGAGTAGTCTATAGGCCCCCTGACAGTAGCTATACTATAGGACATAGATTAAGTCAGGAGATAATGAGGGTGTGTAAAAAAGGCAGTACATTAGTTGTGGGTGACTTTAATCTTCATGTAGATTGGGAAAATCAAATTGGCAGAGGTAGACACAATCAAGAATTCATAGAGTGTATTCGGGACAGTTTCCTAGAACAATGTGTTGTGGATCCAACCAGTGATCAGGCTATTTTGGATCTGGTAATGTGTAATGAGGCAGGTTTAATAAATGACCTCAGAGTAAAGGATCCCCTATGAAACAGTGACCATAATATGGTAGAATTTAGCATTCAGTATGAGAGTGAGAAACTTGGGTCGGAAACAACTGTGCTAAACTTAAATAGGGGTAATTACAATGGAATGAGGGCAGAGTTGGCTGGAGTGGACTGGGAAAGGAGTTTAGCAGAAAAGATGGTGGATGAACAATGGCAGTTTAAGAAAATAGTTCATGACTCACAACAAAGATATATCCCAGTGAGGAAGAAGGATTCAAGGAAGGGGATAAACTAATCATGGTTAACCAAGGGAGTTAAGAATAGTATCAAATTGAAAAAAAAACATACAATGTGGCAAAGATTAGTGGTAAGCCAGAGGATCGGGAAAGTTTTAAAAACCAACAAAAGATGACCAAAAAAAAATAGAGGGAAAAAATAAACTTTGAGGGTAAAGTAGCAAGTAATATAATAACGGACGTTAAGAGCTTCTTTAAGTATATAAAAAAGGAAGAGAGAGGCCAAAGTGAATATAGGCTCCTAAAAGAATGAGGCTGAGGGAATAATAATGGGGAACCAGGAAATGGCAGAGGAGTTGCATCAGTCGTCACAGTAGAAGACACTAATAGTGTTCCAAAAATACTAAATAATAAAGGGGGAAAAGGGGGGAAGAAATAAATGCAATAACTATCACTAGAGAAAAAGTATTAGGGTATCTAATTGGGCCAAAGGCCAATATGTCCCCTGGACCTGATGGGTTGTATCCTAGGATATTAAAGGAAGTAGCTGTAGACAGTGGATGATTCAAGGATCCTTAGGACAGGACTTTCCCTTCATCAGGTGGGCGTGGTGGACAGGCATGGCCAAACAGACCACAGCCCGCGATTGGACCCCAACCGCGATTTCACGCTGGCTGGCCAATTAACGGCCAGCTGGGTGAAAGGCGCGCTGAAAGGCTCAGCGCTGCCAGGGTGGAGGCACGAGGAACATGAGTGCAGAAGTCAGCGCGGGCACAGGGGAGCAGGGGCTGTAAGCTCCGTGTCCTCAGGGAGCTGAAGGTTTGGACAAAGGAAAATGAACCGTCCGTGGATGAGGTTTCGTACAAAATGCAAAGGCCGCCTGGCCGATTCGCCCGCCCACCGAATGGTTGAGCGGGCACCGAAAAATACAACTTAATTGCTTAGGGGCCTCAATAAGCTTCTTGATTGTCGGCGGTGCCCTCTCTCACACGCACCTGCCAACCGACAGATCGCGAGAGTGCGCGACGACATCGGGGCGCTCGCCCAACATCAGCGAGCGTGACTTTGTGCCCAATCGGGTCTTATGGTCGGAAAGCAAGCACCTTCCCTCTCCGAACACGGTCTGCCGAGTTAGCTGTTCACAGCCTATGCATACAAGGCACCCATTAAGCATCAGCACAGGGGATAGTCATTCATGCCCTTCACTTGTTGCTTTAACGTGAATGAGTTTAGGTTTTCGGAAGATAGTGTCACTTTGAAGCTGAGATTAGAAAATCTCGGAAAAGCAGTCATCATACGGAACCTTGTGCTTCATAAATACAGGCGTCGAGTACAAAAGCAGAGGAGTTATGCTGAACCTTTATAAAGCTCTGGTTAGGCTACAACTAGAATATTGTGTCCCGTTCTGGCCACCACCCTTTAGGAAGGATGTGAAGGTCTTTGAAAAAAAGTGCAGAGGAGAATCACCAGAATGCTTCCAGGGATGGTAGATTTTAGCTACAAGGTTGAAGATGCTGGGGTTGTTCTCCATGGAGTGAAGGAGATTGAGGGGAGATTTGACAGAGGTTACAAGATTATGACAGGTTTTGCTAAGGTAGTGGAGAGATCTTATGGTGCATTCTTACCTGTGGGCCAGAAGCTCTGGTTTCAAGTCCCACTCTAGGAGTTGATGGCCATGGGAGGTGCAGCCATAATGTGGCCCAACAGGTTTATTATCAGCCTGTAAACTCTTCTGAAATACCTGATGGCAGGCAGTAAGAGTGGGAGAGTTTCTTGATCAGCCATTCTGCTGAAGGCGACGGCAAACCACTGCAGTACTTTGCCAAGTGTAATCATGGACCAATCCAATGGAAGTCCATGTTTGTCAATGTCCTTTTGGGGCCTGGTACCTGGAAGAGGAGGTAAAATAGACAAGGAAAAGCTGTTCCCATTAGCTGATGGTACAAGGTTTAGGAGGCACAGGTTTAAGGTTTTGGGCACGGGATGTAGGGGATGGGAGGGAGAACGTTTTTACATAGCGAGCGGTAATGACCTGGAAGTCACTACCTATGAGGATGCTGGAAGCGAAGATGACCAAGGATTTCAGGAGGAAATTGGATGGGCTCTTGAGGGAAATAAACTTACAGGGATACAAGGATAGAGTGGGAGGATGGGACAGACTGCATTGCTCCACCGTCAGCCCACATGGACCCGATGGGCCAAATGGCCTCCAGCTGTGCCATAATGACCACGACACTATTTCCTCTTTAGTTGCATTACATTTCAGCCTACACCTTCATCCTGTGCATTGAATTGACAAAGGTTAATCATTATAACTGTTTATTTAGCAATTTACTCACTAAGTAATTGCACAAAAATTCAGCAGTTGTAATGTTGCACAGAGTTCCTGCTTGTTCAGCAGGGTAAGGATTGCACACTGTGTAACTTTGTGGAGTTCTTATTTTCACAGCCAAATAAGGGCTACTCAATCTGCAACCGTACAAAGTTGTTAATTCAGGTCAGAAAGGATTAGCTCATGTGTAACTTATGCAGAGTAATTGCAGTTCAGCAGGATAAGGGTTGCCCACTGTATAAATGTTTGGAGTTGCTGTTTGTTTAGCAGGGTAAGGATTGTTCGCTGTGTAACTATGGAACTCCTGTTAGTCCAGCAGGGGTAAGGATTGATGCTAAATAACTGTACAGACTTTCCTGTTCATTCAACAGTGTACTTTACTTAACAATTACCACAGAATTACTGGGGTTTTTTCTTAACAACATAAAAGCTGAAACTCAATCCCATTTTGGTTCAGGACACTGTGCAGGTAGAGTCAGGGAGGAGCAAGGGCAGAATAAAGTGCGCAAGCTTCAGAAAATCATTCAGAGGAATACCAAATAAGAAAATAAACCTCTGTGTTAAAAATCCACAAACACGCGCTGGTGCGCTCCATTAGGGCAAAACTTATATGCATTTTATTATCTGTATCCCCAACTTTTCTGGTTTGCTTCCCAAGATGCCATCTCCTGTTGGGGTACAGTTTCATGGCTGACAACAGGTCTCTGATATTTCACACTAATGATCACGCTTCATGTAGAACCTACAGTCGTGTCAGGCTGTTTGGTGGTGCAGTATATCACGCAGTTGAACTTGTTGTCATCGAACACTCAGCTTTGGCTGAGGTCATTGAACACGGGGAAGACTGGGAATCTAATGCAGGACCTTCCGGCCTGTTCTAACAATTGAGTGTCACCCTCACCCGATAGGCTGCTGCTGTAGCAACTTTATACAGTTTAAAGGTTTGTAATATTCCTTCTTACCTGCCGCCATACCGGGCAATTTCTCCTCCGAGGGCTGCGGTTTCCCCCCAATCTCTTGGCGAGTAGCCAATTTGAAGATTGGGTTTATCAGCTCCAGGGAGACCCCTTGGCCCTCTCCTAAACCTAGCTGGGATCAGGCCCTGATTATTCCAGCCACTGCGGGCTGAAAACTGGGTCCTTGATGAGTGAACTCCCAAGTGACCATCGTTCTCGACTTTTGGATAGGACACAGTTGTTACCGGATTTGTTGTGTTTGGAAGCACCAGATGGGATGGTCCTTCTGACCGCCGACCCCTCCCCCACCAGGCACAGGGAACTCCTAGTCAGCCTCAGGAAACCAACAGTTAACAAGCACCTGCTCTGAAAGAGAGAAAATTCTCGATATCACATTTAGCTTGGTAGTACAGAGCTTGAATATTGCTGAAAGAAGAGATATGTTGCTAAAGCTTTTCGCCTTGCACTCATCAGGACAAAAGCAAGAATGCCAAATTTCAAACAACCACGACAATTTATACTACAGGCAAAAGGGGTGCTGATTGGTTGGCAAGTTGATTCTGATTGGCTGAGGCGTTGCCAAAAGCAATGTAATTCAGAACATCAACTCAGGAACTTGTGGAGCCTAGTTGCTTTCTCCATGACATCGCATCGACCAATCTGAGTCGACATGCCAGTCAATCAGCACCCTTTTCTCCTGTAGTGTAAATTATTTTCATCGTTTGAAATTTGGCATTCTTGCATTTGTCCTGATGAGTAGAAGATGAAAAGCTTCAGCAGCATGTCTCTCTTTTCAGCAATGTCACATTTATGGATTCCCCAAGTTTCTCTTGGAAAGCCCCACTATTCATCTTATCTGCCAATCATAATTTGCCTGATTGTGAAGTCTCAGCCCCTTTCCCATCCGCATGTTGGCAATTACTACACTCATCAAGTGGACGTTCCCATCTGCTCAAACTAGATCTGGGAATGCTTGTAGAGAGCTTTATATTTACTGTGCTACAGCTGATCTGGAGGTGCTTAATGGGAACTTGGGTTTGTACCTAATCTCACTATAATTGACTGTTGGAGTGTTGGATGAAGAAGCGTAGTGGGAATTTGGCTCTGTATTTAACCTGTGCTGTACCTGCCCTGGGAGCGTTTGATGGGGACAGTCTAGAGGGAGCTTTACTCTGTATCTAACCCCGTGCTGTACCTGTCCTGGGAACTTTTGATGGGGGACAGTCTAGAGGGAGCTTTACTCTGTATCTAACCCCGTGCTGAATCTGCCCTGGGAGTGTTTGATGGGGACAGTGCAGAGGGAGCTTTACTCTGTATCTAACCCCGTGCTGTACCTGCCCTGGGAGTGTTTGATGGGGACAGTGTAGAGGGAACTTTACTCTGTATCTAACCCCGTGCTGTACCTGTCCTGGGAGTGTTTGATGGGGACAGTGTAGAGGGAGCTTTACTCTGTATCTAACCCCGTGCTGTACCTGTCCTGGGAGTGTTTGATGGGGACAGTGTAGAGGGAGCTTTACTCTGTATCTAACCCCATGCTGTACCTGCCCTGGGAGTGTTTGATGGGGACAGTGTAGAGGGAACTTTACTCTGTATCTAACCCCATGCTGTACCTGTCCTGGGAGTGTTTGATGGGGACAGTGTAGAGGGAGCTTTACTCTGTATCTAACCCCGCGCTGTACCTGTCCTGGGAGTGTTTGATGGGGACAGTGTAGAGGGAGCTTTACTCTGTATCTAACCCCATGCTGTACCTGCCCTGGGAGCCATTAGAGGGTTAAAAAAAAGAGGCAGAATATTGCACCCTATCACACTTGGGTCCCTCATGTTGACAAACATGAAATCCAGAAGTGATGTCTGACAGTTTAAGCTTCTAGTAGTGTTAAGGATTCTCATACTGGCGTTGTGACATGGATGGGAAATAAAGGATTTTGGAAGCTGGCAAGGTTAAACTGCCAGTGTGACCTCAAGGGCTCTCTTTCCCAGCCTTGTGATAATAGTTTGTGAGCAGGAAGGACAGGATGAGTCAGGCAGATGCCAGCCTGATACATCAGCAATGGAGCATAGGAGATTGAGAAGACAGAAATCATTCTAAATATAATCTCTGCAATTCCTCAGACAGTTTGGCATGCGTCACATGCTCTAGGGGCTGAGAGCCATTATGGATAGGCAACAAAAGGCACCAAGGGTCAGTGCCAAGCAGAACAAAACATCAGCTTATTTACATTTGAACAAAATATTGGCCATAATAAATAAGGGCCGTAAATCTGATGAGGTGTCGGATGAATTCATATGTGCGTCTGCCTGGTTGAGTTGCTAGCTTTCCTGCCTCTGTGCCAGTAGGTCATCAGTTCAAGCCCAACTCCAGGAGTTTGAACAAATGACCGATGTTGACGTTTCCAGTGCAGAACGGAGGTAGTGCTACATCAGTCGAATTGCTGCTTTTCAGGATGAGATAGCTAACCGAGGGCCCTGTCTGCTCTGGCTGGCTGTAAGAACCATGGCCGCTATTGGAAGAAAAAAGCAGCTGTTCTGAACAATATTTGTCCC
This sequence comes from Isurus oxyrinchus, assembly GCA_026770705.1. NCBI lineage: Eukaryota > Metazoa > Chordata > Chondrichthyes > Lamniformes > Lamnidae > Isurus > Isurus oxyrinchus. Next base: position 22,936,327 of record JANJGN010000030.1, read on the forward strand.
CCAACAAACATCACAAAAACAGGTTAATCTTGTCCCTGCTGTTTTGGGGATTTTGTTGTACATAAATTGGCTGCAGCGATTATCACACAGTGACTACACTCTGAGAGTGACTCAGTGGCTGTGTACTGCTTCAGGATGGTCTTGAGAGGGGAGGGGTTAGAGAGAGAGGTGGAGTGGGAAAGGGGGGAGAGTGAGAGAGACAGAGTGGGAAAGGGGGGAAAAAGAAAGAGATTTGGAAAGAGGGGAGAGTGAGAGACAGAGTGGGAAAGGTGGGAGAGTGAGAGAAACAGAGTGGGAAAGGGGGGAGAGTGAGAGAGACAGAGTGGGAAAGGGGGAGAGTGAGAGAGACAGAGTGGGAAAGGGGGGAGAGTGAGAGAGACAGAGTGGGAAAGGAGGGAGAGAGACAGAGTGGGAAAGGGGGAGAGAGACAGAGTGGGAAAGGGGGAGAGACAGAGTGGGAAAGGGGGAGAGAGAGAGAGTAGGAAAGAGGAGAGTGAGAGACAGAGCGGGAAAAGGGGGAGAGTGAGAAACAGAGTGGGAAAGGGAGGAGAGAGAGAGAGACAGAGTGGGAAAGGGGGGAGAGTGAGAGAGACAGATTGGGAAAGGGAGGAGAGAGAGAGAGACAGAGTGGGAAAGGGGGAGAGTGAGAGAGACAGAGTGGGAAAGGGAGGAGAGAGACAGAGTGGGAAAGGGAGGAGAGAGAGAGAGACAGAGTGGGAAAGGAGGGAGAGAGACAGAGTGGGAAAGGGGGAGAGAGACAGAGTGGGAAAGGGGGAGAGACAGAGTGGGAAAGGGGGAGAGAGAGAGAGTAGGAAAGAGGAGAGTGAGAGACAGAGCGGGAAAGGGGGAGAGTGAGAAACAGAGTGGGAAAGGGAGGAGAGAGAGAGAGACAGAGTGGGAAAGGAGGGAGAGTGAGAAAGACAGAGTGGGAAAGGGAGGAGAGAGAGAGACAGAGTGGGAAAGGGAGGAGAGAGAGAGAGACAGAGTGGGAAAGGGGGGAGAGTATGTGTGAGATAGTGAGTATGTAAGTATGGGTGTACTGAGTACTGAGTTCAAGTGGTTCAGGTGTACTGAGCCAACATTCCTCCTTCAATCAGCAACACTGCTCCAGATTAACTGTCATGTATCCAATTGTTTTTAATGGGATCTTACTGTAGCAGACGGTTCCTACTTTTCTCCATAAAAACAGTGACTGCGTTCCAAAATAATGAATTGTATCTAACACATCTTGAAAGGTGATACAAAGCCACTGCTACCCACCATGGCCATTCAGCCTGCCCCTCACTTACTGCAGGTCCACATCACACCTTCCCTTAGCCTCCAGCTCACTCATTGCTTCTGATTCATGACCAGGGTAAGGCAGGCATTTAACCTGTGCTTTGGAACGTTCACTGGTGTCACACTGTACAGCAAGTGTGACAGCCTGAGTCTACAGGTGCCACATACTGTACAGCCAATGTGACACAATATTCCATGAATATCCCTCATCACATTGATTCAGTTAAGGATCAATGGTGAGACAATCACTGTCAATCTCAGAGCATTGAGACATGTCTTATCCCATCATTTCAGTCAGGCTCTGAACTTCAGTCATAGAAATGGAAACTAATTAAAATTAATGGATCTATATTCAATCTTAATTAATATTTAATTTATGTATTTAATGCAGACAGAATAACTTCACTGTGACTGAGCCCCAGTTTTAATGATCCCGAGGTTTTCACAGGACATATTGGAGAGGCTGAGATAGTTCTCTTCTGAGCAGAGATGGTTAAGGGGCAATGAGAGATCACCAACAATTGCCAGCCTTGCCATTAACGCTCACATGTCACGAGACACATATGAACAAACTTTTACCCTCCTGCGCACCCCCATGCACCCACCTACATCGACACTTACACACGTGTTCACACACAAACGAGTGGACACATGAACTCAAACAAACAGCCTGACACCCTGACACACCTGTATACACATAGGGGAAAATCCCACCCCCCCCCCCCCCCCCCCACCCCCCCCCCCCCCCCCACCACTATTGGGGGGGGACATGCGGGAGCGGGCGCGGGTGGGCCTGCTTCCAATCGGCGCCCCTGATCGGGCGGGGGGGTGGACGCGCCGCCATTTTATGTGGGTGGGCAATTAAGGCCCACCCAGCGTGATGTCCACCAGGAAGTGCTATGCGTTCCCTGTGCAAGGTGGGGGGTGCGGGGAGTGGATTCCCTCAGCCGGGAGTATGCTCTTTTGTGCCTGTACGTGAAAGAACACACAGATCCCCCGAGGCTAAGTGCTGCCTCAGGTGGATCGGCTCCAAAGGAAGAATTGTAAAATAAAAAATAGAAGGTAATAGAAAAATTTCTCTGCCATGTCCCCACATGTGACACTGTCATGTGAGTTGGGACGTGTCCTTAACTTTTCTTGAAAGCTTAATTAAAAATTTAAATACCCTCATGAAACCTCATCCAGCCCGTGGATGAGGTTTGATGCTTTTTCTGAAGCCCGCCAGGACTTCCGGCCTCCCCACCAACCTTAATGTTGGACAGGCAGATCCATTAATCATTTTAATTAGTTTCTCAATGGCCACAATAGGCCGTTGACAGGTCGACAGCTGACACAGTGACACAGCTGACACGGTGACACAGCTGACACGGTGACATGGTGACACAGCCGACACAGCTGACATGGTGACACAGCTGACACGGTGACACAACTGACACAGTGACACAGCTGACACGGCTGACATGGTGACACAGCTGACACAGCTGACATGGTGACACAGCTGACACGGCTGACATGGTGACACAACTGACACAGTGACACAGCTGACACAGCTGACACAGTGACACAGCTGACACGGCTGACATGGTGACACAGCTGACACAGCCGACACAGCTGACACAGCTGACATGGTGACACAGCTGACACGACTGACACAGCTGACACAGCTGACACAGCTGACACGGTGACACAGCTGACACAGCTGACATGCTGACACAGCTGACATGGTGACACAGCTGACACGGCTGACACAGCTGACATGCTGACACAGCTGACATGGTGACACAGCTGACACAGCTGACACGGTGACACAGCTGACACGGCTGACACAGCTGACACGGTGACACGGCTGACACAGCTGACACGGTGACACAGCTGACACAGCTGACACGGTGACACAGCTGACACAGCTGACATGGTGACACGGCTGACACAGCTGACACAGCTGACACGGTGACACAGCTGACACGGTGACACAGCTGACACAGCTGAAACAGCTGACATGGTGACACAGCTGACACAGCTGACATGGTGACACAGCTGACACAGCTGACACGACTGACACAGCTGACACGGTGACACAGCCGACACAGGTGACACAGCTGACAGGGCTGACACAACTAACACAACTGACACGGTGACACAGCTGACACAGCTGACATGGTGACACAGCTGACACGGCTGACACAGCTGACACGACTGACACAGCTGACACAGGTGACACAGCTGACAGGGCTGACACAGCTAACACAACTGACACGGTGACACAGCTGACACAGCTGACATGGTGACACAGCTGACACGGCTGACACGGCTGACACGGTGACACAGCTGACACGGTGACACAGCTGACACGGTGACACGGTGACACAGTTGACACAGCTGACACGGTGACACAGCTGACACAGCTGACACGGTGACACAGCTGACACAGCTGACACGGTGACACAGCTGACACGGTGACACAGTTGACACGACTGACACAGCTGACACGGCTGACACAGCTGACACAGCTGACAGGGCTGACACGGTGACACAGCTGACACGCTGACACGGCTGACACAGCTGACACAGCTGACAGGGCTGACACGGTGACACAGCTGACACGGCTGACAGGGCCGACACAGCTGACACGGCTGACAGGGCTGACACAGCTGACACAGCTGACACGGTGACACAGCTGACACAGGTGACACAGCTGACACAGCTGACACGCTGACACTGCTGACACGGTGACACGGTGACACAGCTGACACGGTGACACAGCTGACACACCTGACAAGCTGACACAGCTGACACGGTGACACGGCTGACACAGCTGACATGGTGACACAGCTGACACGGCTGACACAGCTGACACGGTTGACACGGTGACACAGCTGACAGGGTTGACACGGTGACACAGCTGACACACCTTACACGCTGACACTGCTGACACGGTGACACAACTGACACAGCTGACACAGCTGACACGGTGACACAGCTGACACGGCTGACACGGTGACACAGCTGACACAGCTGACATGCTGACACAGCTGACACGGTGACACAGCTGACACGGCTGACACGGCTGACACGGTGACACAGCTGACACGGTGACACGGTGACACAACTGACACGGCTGACACAGCTGACACGGTGACATGGTGACAGAACTGACACGGCTGACACAGCTGACACGGTGACACAGCTGACACGGTGACATGGTGACACAACTGACACGGCTGACACAGCTGACACGGTGACACAGCTAACACGGCTGACACAGCTGACACGGTGACACAGCTGACACGGTGACACAGCTGACACAGCTGACACGGCTGACACAGCTGACACGGTGACACAGCTGACACGGTGACACAGCTGACAAAGCTGACACGGTGACACGGTGACACAGCTGACACGACTGACACAGCTGACACAGCTGACAGGGCTGACACGGTGACACAGCTGACACGGCTGACACAGCTCACACAGCTGACACGGTGACACAGCTGACACGGTGCCACAGCTGACACGGCTGACACAGCTGACACGGTGACACAGCTGACACAACTGACATGGTGACACAGCTGACAGGGCTGACACGGCTGACACGGTGACACAGCTGACACGGTGACACAGCTGACACGGCTGACATGGCTGACACGGTGACACAGCTGACACGGTGACACAGCTGACACGGCTGACATGGCTGACACAGGTGACACAGCTGACACAGCTGACACGGTGACACAGCTGACACGGTGACACGGCTGACACGGTGACACAGCTGACACAGGTGACACAGCTGACACGGCTGACACGCTGACACTGCTGACACGGTGACATAACTGACACGGCTGACATGGCTGACACGGTGACACAGCTGACACGGTGACACAGCTGACACGGCTGACATGGCTGACACAGGTGACACAGCTGACACAGCTGACACGGTGACACAGCTGACACGGTGACACAGCTGACACAGCTGACACAGCTGACACAGCTGACACGGCTGACACGCTGACACTGCTGACACGGTGACACAACTGACACGGCTGACATGGTGACACAACTGACACGGCTGACACAGCTGACACGGTGACACAGCTGACACGGCTGACACAGCTGACACGGTGACACAGCTGACACAACTGACACGGTGACACAGCTGACAGGGCTGACACGGTGACACAGCTGACACGGCTGACATGGCTGACACGGTGACACAGCTGACACGGTGACACAGCTGACACGGCTGACATGGCTGACACAGGTGACACAGCTGACACAGCTGACACGGTGACACAGCTGACACGGTGACACGGCTGACACGGTGACACAGCTGACACAGCTGACACAGGTGACACAGCTGACACGGCTGACACGCTGACACTGCTGACACGGTGACACAACTGACACGGCTGACATGGTGACACAACTGACACGGCTGACACAGCTGACACGGTGACACGGTGACACAGCTGACACGGCTGACACGGTGACACGGTGACACAGCTGACACGGCTGACACGGTGACAAAACTGACACGGCTGACTCAACTGACACGGTGACACAGCTGACACGGTGACACAGCTGACACAGCTGACACGGTGACACGGCTGACACGGTGACACAGCTGACACGGTGACACGGTGACACAGCTGACGCAGCTGACACAGCTGACACGGTGACACAGCTGACACGGTGACACGATGACACAGCTGACACAGCTGACACAGCTGACACGGTGACACGGTGACACAGCTGACACGGTGACACGGCTGACACGGTGACACAGCTGACACGGTGACACGGTGACACAGCTGACACAGCTGACACAGCTGACTCGGCTGACACAGCTGACATGGTGACACAGCTGACACGGCTGACACAGCTGACACAGCTGACACAGCTGACAGGGCTGCCACAGCTGACAGGGCTGACACAGCTGACACGACTGACACAGCTGACACAGTGACACAGCTGACGCGGCTGACACAGCTGACACAGCTGACACGGTGACACAGCTGACACGGTGACACAGCTGACACGGCTGACACAGCTGACACAGCTGACACAGCTGACAGGGCTGACACAGCTGACACAGCTGACATGGTGACACAGCTGACACAGCTGACACGGTGACACAGCTGACACGGTGACACAGCTGACACAGCTGACACAGTGACACGGTGACACAGCTGACACAGCTGACACAGCTGACACGGTGACACAGCTGACACAGCTGACACGGTGACACGGTGACACAGCTGACACAGCTGACATAGTGACACAGCTGACACGCCTTACATGGCGACACAGCTGACACAGCTGAAACGGTGACACAGCTGACATGGCTGACACGGTGACACAGCTGACACGGCTGACACGGTGACACAGCTGACACGGTGACACAGCTGACACAGCTGACACGGTGACATGGTGACACAGCTGACACAGCTGACACAGCTGACACGGCTGACACGGCTGACACAGCTGACACGGTGACAGAACTGACACGGCTGACACAGCTGACACGGTGACACAGCTGACACGGTGACACGGTGACACAACTGACACGGCTGACACAGCTGACACGGTGACACAGCTGACACGGCTGACACAGCTGACACGGTGACACGGCTGACACAGCTGACACGGCTGACACAGCTGACACGGTGACACAGCTGACACGGTGACACAGCTGACAAAGCTGACACGGTGACATGGTGACACAGCTGACACGACTGACACAGCTGACACAGCTGACACAGCTGACAGGGCTGACACGGTGACACAGCTGACACGGCTGACACAGCTCACACAGCTGACACGGTGACACAGCTGACACGGTGACACAGCTGACACGGCTGACACAGCTGACACGGTGACACAGCTGACACAACTGACACGGTGACACAGCTGACAGGGCTGACACGGCTGACACGGTGACACAGCTGACACGGTGACACAGCTGACACGGCTGACATGGCTGACACGGTGACACAGCTGACACGGTGACACAGCTGACACGGCTGACATGGCTGACACAGCTGACACAGCTGACACAGCTGACACGGTGACACAGCTGACACGGTGACACGGCTGACACGGTGACACAGCTGACACAGCTGACACAGCTGACACAGGTGACACAGCTGACACGGCTGACACGCTGACACTGCTGACACGGCTGACATGGTGACACAACTGACACGGCTGACACAGCTGACACAGTGACACGGTGACACAGCTGACACGGCTGACACGGTGACACGGTGACACAGCTGACACGGCTGACACGGTGACAAAACTGACACGGCTGACTCAACTGACACGGTGACACAGCTGACACGGTGACACAGCTGACACAGCTGACACGGTGACACGGCTGACACGGTGACACAGCTGACACGGTGACACGGTGACACAGCTGACGCAGCTGACACAGCTGACACGATGACACAGCTGACACAGCTGACACGGTGACACGGTGACACAGCTGACACGGCGACACGGCTGACACGGTGACACAGCTGACACGGTGACACGGTGACACAGCTGACACAGCTGACACAGCTGACTCGGCTGACACAGCTGACATGGTGACACAGCTAACACGGCTGACACAGCTGACACAGCTGACACAGCTGACAGGGCTGCCACGGCTGACAGGGCTGACACAGCTGACACGACTGACACAGCTGACACAGTGACACAGCTGACGCGGCTGACACAGCTGACACAGCTGACACGGTGACACAGCTGACACGGCTGACACAGCTGACATGGCTGACACAGCTGACAGGGCTGACACGGTGACACGGTGACACAGCTGACACGGCTGACACGGTGACAAAACTGACACGGCTGACTCAACTGACACGGTGACACAGCTGACACGGTGACACAGCTGACACAGCTGACACGGTGACACGGCTGACACGGTGACACAGCTGACACGGTGACACGGTGACACAGCTGACACAGCTGACACGGTGACACAGCTGACACGGTGACACGATGACACAGCTGACACAGCTGACACAGCTGACACGGTGACACGGTGACACAGCTGACACGGCGACACGGCTGACACGGTGACACAGCTGACACGGTGACACGGTGACACAGCTGACACAGCTGACACAGCTGACTCGGCTGACACAGCTGACATGGTGACACAGCTGACACGGCTGACACAGCTGACACAGCTGACACAGCTGACACGACTGACACAGCTGACACAGTGACACAGCTGACGCGGCTGACACAGCTGACACAGCTGACACGGTGACACAGCTGACAGGGCTGACTCAGCTGACACAGCTGACATGGTGACACAGCTGACACAGCTGACACGGTGACACAGCTGACACGGTGACACAGCAGACACAGCTGACACAGTGACACGGTGACACAGCTGACACAGCTGACACAGCTGACACGGTGACACAGCTGACACGGTGACACAGCTGACAAAGCTGACACGGTGACACGGTGACACAGCTGACACAGCTGACAGGGCTGACACGGTGACACAGCAGACAGGGCTGACACAGCTCACACAGCTGACACGGTGACACAGCTGACACGGTGACACAGCTGACACGGCTGACACAGCTGACACGGTGACACAGCTGACACAACTGACACGGTGACACAGCTGACAGGGCTGACACGGCTGACACGGTGACACAGCTGACACGGTGACACAGCTGACACGGCTGACATGGCTGACACGGTGACACAGCTGACACGGTGACACAGCTGACACGGCTGACATGGCTGACACAGGTGACACAGCTGACACAGCTGACACGGTGACACAGCTGACACAGTGACACGGCTGACACGGTGACACAGCTGACACAGCTGACACAGCTGACACAGGTGACACAGCTGACACGGCTGACACGCTGACACTGCTGACACGGTGACACAACTGACACGGCTGACATGGTGACACAACTGACACGGCTGACACAGCTGACACGGTGACACGGTGACACAGCTGACACGGCTGACACGGTGACACGGCTGACACAGCTGACACGGCTGACATGGTGACAAAACTGACACGGCTGACTCAACTGACACGGTGACACAGCTGACACGGTGACACAGCTGACACAGCTGACACGGTGACACGGCTGACACGGTGACACAGCTGACACGGTGACACGGTGACACAGCTGACGCAGCTGACACAGCTGACACGGTGACACAGCTGACACGGTGACACGATGACACAGCTGACACAGCTGACACGGTGACACGGTGACACAGCTGACACGGCGACACGGCTGACACGGTGACACAGCTGACACGGTGACACGGTGACACAGCTGACACAGCTGACACAGCTGACTCGGCTGACACAGCTGACATGGTGACACAGCTGACACGGCTGACACAGCTGACACGGCTGACACAGCTGACAGGGCTGCCACGGCTGACAGGGCTGACACAGCTGACACGACTGACACAGCTGACACAGTGACACAGCTGACGCGGCTGACACAGCTGACACAGCTGACACGGTGACACAGCTGACACGGTGACACAGCTGACACGGCTGACACAGCTGACACAGCTGACACAGCTGACAGGGCTGACACAGCTGACACAGCTGACATGGTGACACAGCTGACACAGCTGACACGGTGACACAGCTGACACGGTGACACAGCTGACACAGCTGACACAGTGACACGGTGACACAGCTGACACAGCTGACACAGCTGACACGGTGACACAGCTGACACAGCTGACACGGTGACACGGTGACACAGCTGACACAGCTGACATAGTGACACAGCTGACACAGCTGACACGCCTTACATGGTGACACAGCTGACACAGCTGAAACGGTGACACAGCTGACATGGCTGACACGGTGACACAGCTGACATGGCTGACACGGTGACACAGCTGACACGGCTGACACGGTGACACAGCTGACACGGTGACACAGCTGACACAGCTGACACGGTGACATGGTGACACAGCTGACACAGCTGACACAGCTGACACGGCTGACACGGCTGACACAGCTGACACGGTGACACAGCTGACACAACTGACACGGCTGACACGGTGACACAGCTGACACGGTGACACAGCTGACACGGTGACACAGCTGACACAGCTGACACGGTGACACAGCTGACACAGCTGACAGGGCTGATACAGTGACACAGCTGACACAGCTGACATGACTGACACGGTGACACAGCTGACACGGTGACACAGCTGACACAGCTGACACAGCTGACACGGTGACACAGCTGACACAGCTGACACGGTGACACGGCTGACACAGCTGACACAGCTGACACGGTGACACAGCTGACACAGCTGACACGGTGACACAGCTGACACGGTGACACAGCTGACACAGCTGACACAGCTGACACGGCTGACAGGGCTGACACGGTGACAGGGCTGACACGGTGACACAGCTGACACGGCTGACAGGGCTGACACAGCTGACACGGTGACACAGCTGACACAGCTGACACGGTGACACAGCTGACACAGCTGACACAGCTGACATGGTGACACAGCTGACACGGTGACACAGCTGACACAGCTGACACAGCCGACACGGTGACACGGCTGACAGGGCTGACACGGTGACACAGCTGACATGGTGACACAGCTGACACGGCTGACAGGGCTGACACGGTGACACAGCTGACAGGGCTGACACGGCTGACACGGCTGACACAGCTGACACGGTGACACAGCTGATACGGCTGACACGGCTGACAGGGCTGACACAGCTGACACAGCTGACACAGCTGACACGGTGACACAGCTGACACAGCTGACACGGCTGACACGCCTGACACAGCTGACACGGTGACACAGCTGACACGGTGACACAGCTGACACGGCTGACACGGTGACACAGCTGACACGGTGACACAGCTGACACAGCTGACACGGTGACACAGCTGACACAGCTGACAGGGCTGATACAGTGACACAGCTGACACAGCTGACATGGCTGACACGGTGACACAGCTGACACGGTGACACAGCTGACACAGCTGACACAGCTGACACGGTGACACGGCTGACAGGGCTGACACAGTGACACAGCTGACACAGCTGACACGGTGACACGGTGACACGGCTGACACAGCTGACACAGCTGACACGGTGACACAGCTGACACAGCTGACACGGTGACACAGCTGACACGGTGACACGGTGACACGGCTGACAGGGCTGACACGGTGACAGGGCTGACACGGTGACACAGCTGACACGGCTGACAGGGCTGACACAGCTGACACGGTGACACAGCTGACACAGCTGACACAGTGACACAGCTGACACAGCTGACACAGCTGACATGGTGACACAGCTGACACGGTGACACAGCTGACACAGCTGACACAGCTGACACGGTGACACGGCTGACAGGGCTGACACGGTGACACAGCTGACATGGTGACACAGCTGACACGGCTGACACAGCTGACACAGTGACACGGCTGACAGGGCTGACACGGTGACACAGCTGACAGGGCTGACACGGCTGACACGGCTGACACGGCTGACACAGCTGACACGATGACACAGCTGACACGGCTGACACGGCTGACAGGGCTGACACAGCTGACACAGCTGACACGGTGACACAGCTGACACGGTGACACAGCTGACAGGGCTGACACAGCTGACACAGCTGACACAGTGACACAGCTGACACAGCTGACACGGCTGACACGGCTGACACAGCTGACACGGTGACACAGCTGACACGGTGACACAGCTGACACGGCTGACACAGTGACACAGCTGACACGGCTGACACAGCTGACACGGTGACACAGCTGACACAGCTGACACAGCTGACACGGCTGACACGGTGACACAGCTGACACAGCTGACACGGTGACACAGCTGACACGGTGACACAGCCACAGCTGACACGGTGACACAGCTGACACGGTGACACAGCTGACACGGTGACACGGCTGACACGGTGACACAGCTGACACAGCTGACAGGGCTGACACAGCTGACACGGCTGAGACAGCTGACACGGTGACACAGCTGACACGGTGACACGGTGACACAGCTGACACAGCTGACACGGTGACACAGCTGACACGGTGACACAGCTGACACGGTGACATGGTGACACAGCTGACACAGCTGACACGGTGACACGGTGACAGAGCTGACACGGTGACACGGATGACACGGTGACACAGCTGACACGGTGACAGGGTGACACAGCTGACACAGCTGACACAGCAGACACGGCTGACTCGGCTGACACAGCTGACACGGTGACACAGCTGACACAGCTGACACGGTGACACAGTTGACACGGCTGACACGGCTGACAGGGCTGACACAGCTGACACGGCTGACACGGTGACACAGCTGACACAGCTGACACGGCTGACACGGTGACACAGTTGACACGGCTGACACGGCTGACACGGTGACACAGCTGACACAGCTGACACAGCTGACACGGTGACACAGCTGACACGGTGACACAGCTGACAGGTGACACAGCTGACACGGTGACACAGCTGACACAGCTGACACAGTTGACACAGCTGACATGGTGACACAGCTGACACAGCTGACACGGTGACGCAGCTGACACGGTGACACAGCTGACACAGCTGACAGGGCTGACACAGCTGACACGGTTGACACAGTTGACACAGCTGACATGGTGACACAGCTGACACAGCTGACACGGTGACACTGTGACACAGCTGACACAGCTGACACAGCTGACACGGCTGACATGGCGACACAGCTGACACGGCTGACACGGTGACACAGCTGACACAGCTGACACAGCTGACATGGTGACACAGCTGACACAGCTGACACAGCTGACACGGCTGACTCGGCTGACACAGCTGACACGGTGACACAGC